>JAUTXW010000174.1:1467500-1745000 GCA_030620095.1 Kuschelorhynchus macadamiae
GGACATGAGAGTGTATTTTTAAATGTTTTTACAGAATGTTATGCCCTATGGTAATAGTAATCGACAACTCCTTTCTAACTTTGGTCCACAATTCCAACGTGGAAGCGGCCATCTTTCAAGTTCTTTTTTCCCTAGAAGAAGCGAACGCCATGTTTCGATCCACAGATTTTGATGAAGATGGTACACCTGATAATATTGGATTCTACATAAAGAAGATCATAGTTATCGGCACCAAAAAGCCTACCTATTTTCTACTCGAATATCGACCTGGAATGATTAATGTTAATGATTTTCTGATTACATTCATGAGGTATAAAAATATTTCTTATTTTTATTTTTGATAACATTTTCACGTTAATTAGATGTCTTATGATAGATATCAAGAACTGCCGAGACACTGCCTAGGTATTATTTTTACTGCACAAAAGTTCTATAATGGAACGTTGGGCGCCAGCTTCACCCCCGACAGTACCTCGTTACATCCGATGACCGGAATTTGTGATGAGTTCTCCCCTCAGGTAGGAACGATGAACGCCTTAGTGATCACCGCTGCAACTTTTCGGACGCCTCTGGTTAATCAGGTAGTGTTCGAAGTGACCATCACTCATGAATTAGGTGAGTAGACGCATCAAGGTCTTTTATTTTCCGCAACACATTTATTGGGTTGTGATGTTAACTATGCTTGGTATACAGAAATATTTTTTAGGCCATAGTTATGGTTCCGCTCACGATGAAGGTCCCAAATGTTATGGTTATGTTATGTCGCCAAAGTCATTCACTGGTTCTTATAGTAATAGGACCCATGTAGTGTTTTCGCCTTGTAGTCGAAAACATATTTTGAGAACTTTGGTAATGAAAGGGCATTGTTTCGAGCCTGTTGAAACATCATTTTGTGGTAATGGTAAGAACAACAATTTTTTTTTTTTTAGAAAAACAACTTAAGTTTTTGAGATTTTCACTTATATATTTGTTGTCAACATGACATGTTTCGCATATAAATTAGCTTCTTCAGATGTTAAGGTATAACTAAAATACTACAATGCCAAGATGTAAAAGGTAAACAACAGGTAACAAATATAGGGAAAAACCCAAAGACAGTGTTGTTACAATAAATGAAAAAGCTTAAAAATTATGTGGGTTATATATCTACGACAAAAGGACGGTTTAGTGAAATAAATTTAACAAAGGAGAGTTATTCAATTCTAATTGGTCATTTAGCAAATTAACTGATGATTTTAATTTGTTTATTTCTAGAAACTCAAGCATGTTAAGTTTTATGCCCTTATTTTCGATATGTAGAATTTCAAAATTATTATTAAATGAATGATGTTCAAGTAAAAGATGATTTGCAAAGGTTGAATCAGATTTTTTATTCAAAAAAACTACTTTTATGCTCTAAAATGCGTTTGTTAAACGTTCTACCTGTTTGACCTATGTACGTTTTTGGACAGTCACCGCAGGTTAATTTGTAGACACCTGATTGTTTTGTTTTACTTGTTTTGTCTTTATTATTTTTTATATATTTACCCAAACTATTGTCTGTCCTGTAAGCAATATTTAAATCCTGTTTACGCAATAAAGTAGCGATTCGTTCAGAGGATGATCCAATATAAGTTAAAACTTTATAAAACGTATTAGTTTGATCTTTAATATTAGGGTATACTTGACTAATGGCTTTATTATATTGTTTCTTGGCAAGAATATTAATTACGAGATTTGGATCATATCAATTATTGACAGCAATTTGTTTTATTATGTTAAGTTCTTTTTCAAAATGAATATTTGACATTGGAATATTAATTAGCCTGTGAACCATACTGTTATAAGCCGCTAATTTATGTTGATAGGGATGAGTAGAGCTAGCGTGAATAGTAATATCTGTATGAGAAGGTTTATGAAAAATAGAGAAATCGTGTTTATTATCATTTTTCTGTATAGTTAAATCTAGAAAATTAATAGAGTTATTTTGTTCTAATTCAGTTGTAAACGTTATATTGGGATGGATATTATTGATAAAATCAGTGAAAACACTTAATTGTCTCTGTGTTCCAACAAAACAAGCTAAAATATCATCGACATACCTACACCAATAAAGAAAGTTTTTTGTTAGTGGATTTTGATGTATAGTGTGTTCGATATTGTCCATAAAAATTTCAGCTAGTAAGGGACTCAATGGGTTTCCCATAATTAAGCCTTCAGAGCTGGAGTAAAAATTATTATTGAATTGAAAGTAATTCTGAGAAAGGCAAATATTTAAAAGATTGATGATTTCTTGTTTTTTAACTGGATTTGTGTGACTCTTTTCTAATAAATTGTTAACTAAATGAATCGTATCTTTGGGCGGGATACTGGGAAATAAATTTTTTACATCAAATGAAATCAAAAGGGCATTTCTTGATAACGAGATGTGTTTTATATGTTCTACTAATTCAAAAGAATTTTTAATGCTATATTTTGGAACGAATTTACAGTTATCATTTATGAGAGAAATTTGTTTATGTGAAATTTTAAAAGAAGGTGCTGTTATAAAAGAGACAACTGGGTGGATGGGGTAATTTTCTTTATGTAGTTTAATCAACGAGTACATGTGGCTTGTGGGTTCATAGAAATAAGATTATATTTGTCTGAAGGACTTAAAATACTTTTGAGTTGTTGATTGCTTGTCTAATTTCTTTTTGGTGTAATTCAGTAGGATCAGATCTTAAAAGTTCATAGACTCCGGTTTCTAAAAAGGAAAGAGTTTTTTCAACATATAATTTTTGGTTAAGTGCTACAATAGTATTTCCTTTGTATATGGCGTTATCTTTAGACTGATTTTTGATAGATTTTATGACTAGATTTACTGGACTTTCACTAGATTTAATGAATTCTTTCTTGATTATATTAGAAGCTAGAAACTTGGTGTTTAAACAATCAGGGCTATTCCTTAAAGCGATTTCTGTTTCAACGCTTAAATTTTCAAGGGATTTAATATTTACTGAGCTTTTTAAATTATAGTTGAAATCCTTATTTAGTAACTGATGTTCTTTTTCGTTAAATATGGTATCAGATAAATTAACAAACCTATCAAAGAAAACGTGGTCAGAAAAATTAGTTAATATGTTAGTTTTTGAACTCCTTTTTTGTTTTAATAAACAATCCAACTTACGTTTTTGTCGTAGATACTTTACATGTATTAATGAATTTGTTTGTTCTCTAACACTATAGTCTAAAATATCAAATTCCAAACGATGTAGCCTGGATGACAGTTCTGTATGGATTACCTTTAAGTAAGTAGAATATATGTCACGTTTGCTGTATTGAATCTTTCTGTCTTCTTTGAGCCACCTTGTTCTGCCACTCTTCATACCTCGAATTGCTGCAGAACTCCTGTTACTTGTCTTCAAATTTGTGTAATGCGGAAAAACTTGATTTCTCAAACAAGCACTAAGGAACCAAATGTTTTGTGATGACGTCGCACAGCGCAGTAGTAGTTTGAAATACCAGAGAGCCAAAAAACTGGTATTAGTTTCTTTCAAAAATTGAATACTCTTGGCCGTTACGTGATGAAAATCCATGATAAAATTTTTTTAGAAAAACAACTTAAGTTTTTGAGATTTTCACTTATATATTTGTTGTCAACATGACATGTTTCGCATATACAATAGCTTCTTCAGATGTTAAGGTATAACTAAAATACTACAATGCCAAGATGTAAAAGGTAAACAACAGGTAACAAATATAGGGAAAAACCCAAAGACAGTGGTGTTACAATAAATGAAAAAGCTTAAAAATTATGTGGGTTATATATCTACGACAAAAGGACGGTTTAGTGAAATAAATTTAATAAAGGAGAGTTATTTAATTATAATTGGTCATTTAGCAAATTAACTGATGATTTTAATTTGTTTATTTCTAGAAGCTCACGCATGTTAAGTTTTATGCCCTTATTTTCGATATGTAGAATTTCAAAATTATTATTAAATGAATGATGTTCAAGTAAAAGATGATTTGCAAAGGTTGAATCAGATTTGTTATTCAAAAAACTACTTTTATGCTCTGAAATGCGTTTATTAAACGTTCTACCTGTTTTACCTATGTACGTTTTTGGACAGTCACCGCAGGTTAATTTGTAGACACCTGATTGTTTTGTTTGACTTGTTTTGTCTTTATTATTTTTTATATATTTACCCAAACTATTGTCTGTCCTGTAAGCAACATTTAAATCCTGTTTAGGCAATAAAGTAGCGATTCGTTCAGAGGGTGATCCAATATAAGTTAAAACTTTATAAAACTAATTAGTTTGATCTTTAATATTAGGGTATACTTGACTAATGGCTTTATTATATTGTTTCTTGGCAAGAATATTAAAAAATAATCAGGTGTCTACAAATTAACCTGCGGTGACTGTCCAAAATCGTACATAGGTCAAACAGGTAGAACGTTTAACAAACGCATTTCAGAGCATAAAAGTAGTTTTTTGAATAAAAAATCTGATTCAACCTTTGCAAATCGTTTTTTACTTGAACATCATTCATTTAATAATAATTTTGAAATTCTACATATCGAAAATAAGGGCATAAAACTTAACATACTTGAATTTCTAGAAATAAATAAATTAAAATCATCAGTTAATTTGCTAAATGACCAATTAGAATTAAATAACTCTCCTTTGTTAAATTTATTTCACTAAACCGTCCTTTTGTCCTAGATATATAACCCACATAATTTTAAAGCTTTTTCATTTATTGTAACACCACTGTCTTTGGGTTTTTCCCTATATTTGTTACCTGTTGTTTACCTTTTACATCTTGGCATTGTAGTATTTTAGTTATACCTTAACATCTGAAGAAGCTATTGTATATGCGCAACATGTCATGTTGACAACAAATATATAAGTGAAAATCTCAAAAACTTAAGTTGTTTTTCTAAAAAAATTTTATCATGGATTTTCATCACGTAACGGCCAAGAGTATTCAATTTTTGAAAACAACAATTTTATTTTTCTTTAGTGTATATAAATTTATCTCACTTAAGGCGCCCACACACTTGATTATTTTTCACGTCGGTCCTTGCGGTTTAATCTGACAATATACAGTTCTATTTAGGGAAAAGTGGTACACCTAATTTATACTTGGGTAAGTAGGATTTTCGGTGACACCAGAAAAATTTTAAAATGACTTTAGTTGTCAAGTTGACAAAGTCACATAATCTTTTTCGGGATATTTTTTAGGATATTTTTTACATGTGTGTATAAATATAAAAATGCCTGGTTAACTATCCGTAGTTGAAAAAGCCCAGACAATTACCAGAATAGAAGAAGGTTGGGGTCTTGTTGAAAGTAAGTATTTCGGATTTTACGATTTTTTTAAATTTTAAACGATTATAGTACAGATAAAAAAAATAAAATTTGCGGATGAAGCACTTTTGACCCAGAAAAAAATAAAAATGACCAAATTCCCTACAATTTTCAAAATATTGCAATGCAAAAACTTCTTAACATGGTATTAGAAATAAATGCAACCTTGCAGTGTTGCCAAATTGACTTACATTTTTTGATTTATGATGTAACTATTTTAAACTTAACTCTAGGTTGCCAGTGATTGAGCTGTACCGTTTTTTTATGTTGTGGCTTTAATGATGATGCCTTCGGCGCCTAACCTAGTGCTAACCCGGTACCGATTTATCGACTGTATAAAGGTTGGCTGCCAGCTCTGCTGGCAGCTTTTGTTTTGTACGGATTTTTACGTTATAGCTTTAATGATAATGTCTTTTACTTTTTACTGTTTCACTTTGTGTTTCTAATAAACGTTTCAACTATGCAACGAAATGTTATTAACAACCCTAATAAACACTAATCAATTCTTCGCTGGCAAAACGAAATTAAAATTACGAATAGGAAATAGCTGTGTACACGTAGAGGTTAAATGGAAATGTAGACACTTTTGTATTTCGTGCAATTTTTTTATTAAATTAAAAACGTAGCAGGGCGCTTTCGGCTTTCGCCATCATCAGTGCCACCTGAAAGCAAGGAAATCACTTTAAATGGTAAGGATTAAAAGAAGATAATATTTTATAAATTGAATATTTTAAGGGAAAAGAAAAAAAAATTATAAAATGCAAAGGAGTGGAAAATTTAAAATCTATTTGCAAACTGTTAGGGGAATTTGTTAATAATGCAGGGTTGGATCTAGCAAAATTAAAAACCAAAGGGTGTTTAACTATCAATATCAAAATACCTTTAATATTATATGTAAACCTTCTACATTAATTTTCTCCTTTTGATATATTTTCTTAAGATTCTGGCTTAAACATTTCCACACTTTAATGACGTGGTAGTGACATGTAGCCAACCTCACGTAATTAACCTTTAGATTTAACCTACAAAATTTGAAGCGACCATGTGTTAAAGTTTCAACATCTTATGGTTTAAATCGCCAAAAGGGGTGGAATAACACACCCTTTGTGATATCTTAATGTGATTTTTTTAGATGTGACGTTAACAAATTTTAAAATGTTCATTGTTTTGTCTGATCAGGTTCCTTCTTTAGATTTCCTGTGCTCATCTGACTAAGTAAGTACATCATACATCTTTTGAAAATAATGTAAAATACATTTTTCCCAAAGAGCTATATAATTGTTTCAATTTCCAATTATGTCTTAAATTTCATTACCTAGATATATCAGCTATATAAATTTTGTTGATAGACTTTTAACCTTAATTCTTTAAAAACCTAAATTAAAAGACAGTATATTATATAATAATATACTCTAATTATCTATTCTGTATGCAATTTTAACATAATTAAAGTAACAGTAAATATTTATAACCATATAGTGCCTTACAAACTTATAAGTATTTTTTATGCTTTTTTCACAAAAAGTGGTTCATCCGCAATTTTTTTTGCTGAAATGTGTTTATTTGGAGGAAAGCTCTACAGTGAATCCGAAAAAAGTAATAGTTAAAAATACCTAATCTCTACAAGAGCCGAAGGTTGGTCTATTCGTGCCCTAGCAAAGAGACACGATAAAAGTAAATCGACCATTTTTAAAAATCAAAAAAGGATGGGAGTTAGAACATTAGAAAGGAAAGCAGGTTCAGGATATAACAAGGTTTCCAACGCAGAACAGGATGCGGTCTCAGGTGACCAGAGGGTCACCTGAGACAAAATCCCTTGGCAGTCTCTAGGGGTGCTGTGATTGCTACAGGATTTCTTAGATCGCAGCCCACGGCCTGTAGGAGGATTAGCAATTCAGAATTAAAAAACAGAGTGACTTCAAAAAAAAATGTTGCTGACGGAAGAGCAAAAACAAAGAAGGTTAATCTTTGCCTTGAACTATGTATACCTTCAGCCACAGTTTTGAAACAGGATCGTGTTCACCGATGAAAAAGCTTTTCAATCACTTATAATGGCCAAATTCGTATATACCAGCCAGAAAACAGCAGATTTCAACCAAAATATACTAGTTGCTTGGCTTTCAAAAGTGGATGATTTTCCATTAATGTATGGGGTTGGATGAGTGTCCGTGGATTAGGCGTATGTTATCGCATAGAAGGCAAGTTTAATGCGGAATATTATGAACATATTTTGGAACACATAATGCATCCATCAGTCTCCCAGTTATATCCAAATAACTCATATATTTACCAACACGATAATTGCCTTGTCTATGCTGCCAATAATATAAGACAGTGGTTTCGGAATAATAATGTGGAAGTATTACCTTGGCCTTCTTACAGTCCGGATATAAATCCGATAGAAGACATTTGGGGATTGATATTGAAAAAAATATATAGACGTAACTTTAGGCCTAGAAATTTTGATGAACTGAAGGAAATAATCCATCAGTGCTGGGAAGAACTTGATCCCAATATTGTGCTAAATATAATTAACTCAATGTCCAAGTGTATCAAGTAATCCAGAAAGAAGGCGCTATGATTAAATGTTAATTTTTTATGCTTTGTTCATTGTCCTTGCTTATTTTAGTATGTTTCTTATTCATGCTAAATCTTGTTTTAGTTTATATTAAAATATATCGTACACTTGCTTTACATCTAACAATGTATTTATTTCACCAATCAGGGCCATTATTATGGGTATGCACATTGTGCGTTCACAAAGGCGAACGATAAAATTGTGAATCATTATATTTGTGAATAAAATTTTGTTGTTTGTTCAATTAACTATAAATTTTAAAAATTGTAAGGTAGTTTTATTAGACAAACAGATGTTTTCTTAATTTTTGATTGAAGAAAAAAGTTTGGGTTGGTATTCTTATAGAATTAAAATTATTTCATTGATTAATCTATACCTACATAATATATAAAAAAATTCTATTTCTGAAATCATTTTTATTCTATCGGTTTTTTTGTGATATAGGTGAAAGATAAGAAAAGTTTTTTTGAAGTTGGCCCTAAAAGGATAAACTATATTTCTACTTTGTTTTACAATACCTTTTGAATTAAATGGGATTTAAGGACAGTTCTTCGGTCAATGGCTTACAAAAATAATAATGGAAAACCGTACTTCTGGATTTTCGAAGTTTTTCACTTGATAGGATAAAAAATGGCAAAATGTGTTTTTATTTTATTTACAATATACACTCAACTGAATGTGAATGATTTCTTCATTAAAGGATTGAATCCTAAAATAAATTTCTCCTGAAGGGGGTACTAGCAAATACGAGTCAACTACATGTGATTTTAAGACAATTCCTTTGCCAACGGCTTTTAAAAGTAATTATTTGGAAACAATTTCCGTAATATTCGAAATTCCACCTTTAAGGGCGTAAAAAAATAATTTGATCTTTTTACAATCTCTTTGTAATTAATGAGTTTTTAAACGACTCTTTCATCCACGGCTTTCAAAAATACTTATTTAAAAATCAGTTTCTTATTTGGGTCAAATGTATTTTTACCTTTTAACAGTACTTCTTTAAATAAATGTTAAAGAAGAATTTAAGATTCTTTTGTCAATGACTTAATAATCTACCATTAAGACGCAAAAACATGTAAAATAGCAATTTACTTTTTCTACAATATCTCATCAACTAAATACGATTTTAAAACGATTCTTTCGAAACTCTACCTTGAAGGGGTTAAAATTCATTATTTCAATAGAGAATGATATTTGTAAAAAGTCCATTTAAATATAATTGATGAATAGGCAAGGTTAGGAAAATATTTCTTTAATATTATATGTTGTCATTACATTACATTTTTATGAATTATTGTTTTAAGAGTTACACTTGTGTGTGTGTTTTATTCATATACAACTTAAAATTGAATAAAATAAATTTTCTTAAAGAGCGATATTTTAAATCTTGGCACAAAGGCGGCAGGACGCCTCGGAATGGTCCTGGCACCAATATTTTGAATCTTTGGCATATTATAACCCCTAACAAGTGACAACGTAAAAAAAACGTCGGTGCAAAAGCCGGTTGCAAGCAAATGTGATGAAAACAAGTCATAAGACTTGTACCCCTTTCCTCTGAATAGCACCCCATGTGGTTATCACACTAGTATCATAAATAGCTATTCTTTTGTTCACTGAAAGTAATGCCTTTAAATTATTTTATTTCTATGAAACTTATAACATAATTTTGTGTTTTAATAACTTTATTTTATCTTGATTGTTCTTTTTATCTTTAATTTATTTAAAACATGAAGTTGATTTGTGAAAAATTATAATACCACATAACATTTACGATCTAAATAGTCGATTACCAAAAGGTAATTTAATGCGTTTTTAACTATAACAATCGACTTTCTGAATTAAAATTAAGATGAATGACGTTGGAAATACAGTAAAAATATACTTAAATGTAATAGAGGCTATTACTCTGAAAGATATTTTGACCCCGCCGAAAAGCTTAACTCTGGAAGATAAATTGCTAAAATGAAAGGCCATTTATAGTGATAAGAAAAATAAAACCAGTTGCTTAAAGAGATTTCGTAGAAGCTATTAAAAATAAGTTATTGGACATTTTTGTGAAAATATAAACCACTCTCAGTTAAATTGAGAATTAGTGGAGTTTCAACGAACAGTTAAAATTATCGAATGTTTCCTTAAATACGTACTTAGAGTCACGAAATTATTTATAAAAGCATTATTGCCCTATATTTTTAAGAGCGTAGTGTTAATAAAAGCTATTGCTGTTTACTTTATAACCTAGAAGCATCGATTTCTCTAATTTGACCAGGCGTACATGTAACAGTCATTTTTTCATATGCTTGTATATAGGAAAATGACTTAGCGAAATGTTTGCGTGCAATGTTCATATTATTTAAAAAAAAAACATCAGAAAAATAATTGGGGAAAATATTGTTACGGGTTTTGTTATTAATAAATACTTCTTTCACAACATTAACTTTATTAAACACTCGTAACAACTTAACTAATACGCTAATACATGTAATATAATACTAACTATACCTCGGCCTTTTATATGCAGTAGCAATCCCCGACAATCTTCCAGAATGCCCTCGGCTTATGAACGGTCGTCGTCGACATCCTCACAATATATAAAAAATGTTCTAAAGTGTCACAAAGTTTTAGATATTTTGAAACTCTATCTTTTGAAGTGAGTCCGGTGGAAAAGCGTAAATTAGTTTCCGAGAAAATCGCAAAAAAACCTTGAAAATTAGTTTCTCATTCAAATGTCAATAACTTATTCAATTAGTAGCCTACGTAATGCTAAATATGTGTGCAAATTATCGACCTTGTGACTTCAAGTGTTAACGAGTCATGACTATTTGTTTATCCCGGGAGCCATTGTTTAAACAATAATTCTGCTGCAAAACTATCTATGAGAGATCATTTTGTTCGCCGTGACTGATTTTCAGAAACGGAAAAATTGGACATCCTTTTTCTCGATATACGCAATATTTGGACCTCTGACAAAAAATTACAAACCTGTGTTTAGTAGAAAAAAATAGAGCTCTTTATCTGCCCAATCGTTATTGTTCTAGGTGGTACCGATACTCCGGTATGAAGGATAAAAGTACAGCAAATAAAATTCAGTGCACGCTCCATTTCTGAATTTTATACCGATCTCTAGATGAAACGTGGGTATTGTATCGACGAGTTCGTTTACGCTCGATTAGAACACTAAAATTCAAGTTTTCGACTGCGCAAGCCACGCTGCCGGCTACTTCTTTCACCACGCATACCACCTATACCTTCTTTTTAACAGTTGTTAAACTTTATTCTACGCCTTATAACTTCAGAAACTGCATTCTCCCACAGGCCTTGTAGAAGATGGAGAAGACTGCGATTGTGGCTTAACGAGAGATTGTCTTCAGAAAGATCCTTGTTGTGTTCCGAGACGAACAAAAGATTATCCATGCAAAATTAATAAGAAACAAGGGTATCAGTGCCATCCTTCTCAAGGACAATGTTGTACAAAGGATTGCAAATATAGTACACATTTAGAAGAGTTTGTGGTAAGTATCATTTGATATTTTATCAAAATGTTTATTTGAAAAATTAGGTTACGTTAGGTTTCATCCTCTAGTTTATATTTCCCTAAAAAATTAAGAGAACTTTGTAATATTTATAATTTTTTAACAAAAATAACACGAGCTTTGTTTTATCCCTTTAATAGTTATAAGGGACATATATTGTATACTCTGTCTGCTTATGCATTAGATCATTAAATATTCACTTATGTCTTGCCATCTTTGGAAAATCAGCCATGCTGTGAATGAATAAGTCTTTGTCAGTAGAGATATCTCTACTTCAACCACAGGACTTGAAGGAAACCTCTTCAAATGCAATGATAATAATCAGAGAATAGTTGGAAATACTTGAAAAGTTATAATATAGATGTGACCCACAATAGACCAAAGAGTCGATGTGGTGGGTTGACAAGATCTACTCACTTTCAACATATAGCATTGGAAGTTTTTGACAATTTGACGTCGTTTAAACACCACAGGGAAAAGTTCACTTATAATCTATAATAATGTTTCATTTGAATAAAGTTGCTGCAAATATTTTTACTTTCACTATTTAGTATGCAGTAAACAACCAACACAGCAACAACAGTGAGCATTGGAGAGTTTTAAATTTAGCGATGCTTCCATCAAGCATTTAAAAAATTGCCGATTGTAATAAAAATATTTCTCAGTTTTTATCCATTTGGATTAACTTCCAATTTTACTCAAATATTACGATAATAAATAAAACATTGTGTGATATTTTTGCTGAATCTGTTAAAAGACATTTCAGTATCTTTTACTTTTTTGTTTTGCTTGTTCTAACGCCTTATAGAATATTCAACATGTATGTTCTACTCCAGAAGCTAAAATATTTTTTATACAAAATACATTGTAAATAATATTAATATAATACAAATAATACTATTTTAGTTGGCACTTCGCATACAGGGTGGTCGAACAGTGCGTTCAAGTCCAATAGCTCGATTATTGCGGGAATTAGAAAAAAAAATTAAATGAAAGTTGTAGGGATTGCTGAGAGCTACAATCTAAAATTATTTTCGATTATACAGGGTAGAGGATAAGTTTGCCACAAAACAAACTTATATTTTTTAAACGGAATACTCTATATATTGTTTTATTTTCAGATTCCTCCCTTTTTGACCATTCAATATAGGGTTTGTGGGATCTATATAGAGTCATTCAAGCTTTTTTGGTCGCTTTTCGAAAATATCAGAGGTAAATTTGACGCCCTGTATTTTTTTTAGAATTCTTTAATAACGGTATACAGAGTAAATAAAAATCCTGGATCCAAATTTTCTCGATTAATTTAAATGGCACGCCCTGTATATTATTATATTTTCAGATTCCTCCCTTTTTGGCCATTCATCCAATATAGGGTTTCTGAGGTTTATACAGATTTATGGTTAACCTATGTCTATAAATTTCATTTAGCAGTCAATCAGAAAAAAATACATTGCAATTAAATATGTTGCTATCTATGTCAGGTCAGTTTTCTTAAAGGAAGTCTGATCTGAACAATGGTAAATTATGAAAGACTGGCATAATTTTCTAGTCTTCCTTACAAAATTTAAATCCCCATCTTATAGTTAATTCATTTCTAACGTATATACTTAATTTTGCGTACATATATTTGAAATATGTCGAGAGTGTTATGGCGTATTAAAAAACACGGTTCTTGGGAATACTCCGTGCAAAGGGAAATTTATTTTTGACATTTCGCCTTTGAGAGTGTTATGGAAACTAATGAAAATATAAGTAACATTAAGCATGTAATAAAACAGAGCATCTTGTACAGTTATGAAAAATAAAAACTAAATACCACTATAGCTGTTCAAATCGAAAGCAATAACTTGTCATAATTTTAAGGGCGTCGGCTATGCTTTTAATATATTTAAATCTAACATACGATGCTTCGCTTCTAACTTATTTTATCGTTAAAGTATCGAAAGCTGTTAGTTCAATATAACTTAGAAACTCGACTTCCGGAAATTATAAAAGGGCAGTTAATTGGTCTTACGAAGTTTACTAAACTTATTGCTCTCTATAGTAATACGTTTTGATTGATGATAGAGACGCTGCTAATTTCATTACCGCAAGCAGTTACTGGTAATATAAAAGAGTACTTTTCGTTATTTGGTAAAAAATAAAAAACCGGTAAATTCGCTTTACCCGGAATTTCCCGCGAAATGAATTTTTTGTTTGTTTAGGGAATGAAAGATAATTTGTATATGTACAGTGTGTCCGGATTTCGTTGTCATTTTAGGGTATCTCGGTTATTGAGGTTTTCGCAAAGTGTTGCTACTTTACGATGAAACGAAAATTTAAATACCTATGTAACTTCGGTGACAATGCAATAATATGCTACTATTGAGTAAAAAAATCGTAAATATCTTATATAGTGTGCATAAAAATAATGCTAAAAAGTACAAAATAAAGTAAAGGAAAAACTTTATAAAAACAAGCTTCTATTTATAAAATATTGAGCTAAAAAGTAAAAAATAATATTTTAGTATATAAAGTTAAAAAGTAAAGCTACAGATAACTCCACTCTCATTTACAACTTTTAAAAAAATAAGGACTTTTAAAAATTTGTATATTTTCTGAAAAGTTTGAGAAGTGGGCCGTCATCACACTTGAAATAAAGCCTTAAGCTTTTAAGAAAATATTCAAATTTTTAAGAAGTTCAGTGTTCGTGGGGTTGGTCTGTAACTTTTTAAAATACAGGCTGATTTTGATATGTTTTAGATAAACCCATAGAAAAAAACAGTGAGTGACTTCTATAGATTTTGTTCCGTCGAATCCAACGAGTGTTTTTTAATGGGACACCCTGTATAGTTTGTATTCCTTTCGCTGGCATCTTTCCAAATATACAATGTGTTCAAAGAGGTATGCAACAAATAAAAACCTTTTTTATTATTTATTTCTCAGAAAATTTTATTCTTGGCAAAAGTTGGTGCTTGAAGAAACAACAGTTTTTTGTTTAAATGTCTGTAAATAAAATGTTTGTGTTTGGCAGATTTAAAGGCTATAAAAAATAAGTAAAGAGTTTTCATCTTAGTAATAGTTAAGGAGATATCTAGAGAAATATAAAAAAGTTCCCTCGTTTGACCTTAGATATCTCCTTAACTATAATAAATATGGAAACATTTTACTTGGCTTTTTTAAAAAAATTTTGTAGCCTTTATGAATGGTAAACAAGTTTCCCATTTGTTGGATACCGCTTTGGACACATTGTATATAATGCTTTATACTTAGTTTTTCATTTAATCTCCTAAAATGCGATTTTGTCGGTATAATTTAAATTATTCATAGTCAGCTACGAAATGACTGACAAGTCCTTGACATAATTCATGTTAAGAATAATACTGATTCTTACTTTTTCAAATATTATTAAGTCTATTGATTAAGTTATTTATTGTTTCATTTTATTAAAATATGGCTGTTAACGGAACTACGACATTTTTATTATATGATATGCTGTTTACAGTTTTTCCGTTGAATCTTTACCCGTCCCTCATCAACATATGAAATATCAAAGACGTACTTTCTAAGTATCGTATTACTCTTATCGATTAGCAATTCCCAAAATTAATAATGAAAGAAAAGGATGAAACTTAAAATAGTGTCTTCCGAGCCTGAATACATGTAAGAAATACGCTAAGGGAATAATATAACGTGCTAGACAAAGAATTCAAGATAGCCATCACCATGGATTGAGTCTAATGTCTAATTTAACTTCCAGTTTATGGTTATAGTTGGATTTGACATTTGTTATTAATGTAATTTCAGCTTGGTCGTATGGTCTGAGGAATGACGTATTAGCAGTGCTGGAATTTTAAATCGACATAATAATCAGCATTGGTCTCAGAAGAACGAACATCTTATATTTCCTAGGGAGCAACAGGACAGATTTGGTTTTAGTCCTTCATGCTATATCCTGGGCGGCAACATGAAATAAGACAGAATATAAGACAAAATATGTTACCAGAAATACGCGACCATGTTAGGTCTTTTAAATAGTATATTTTTAAGGCGATATGTAGACGATAATTTTCCTGGTCGCCGGATTTTTCAATGTTCGATTTTTTTATACATACACGCACACGCACACGCACACACCTTTTTGCATATAGTTTTGTCATGGGAGAAGCATACTGAAAATTTAATTAAAAAATGCGTACTAAAATAAACAGAAGGGTATGTGGTACAATATAAAAAAAAAATATTTAAATCAATTGAAAAAATTGTGTAGTGATGTTATTAATTATTATAAGGAATGCTGTCAAATTATATATTCCCCAGTTCACTCTCGTCTAGGTAAACCGAGGGCCATTTCTAACATGCATAAGAATTTAAAATCATTTACCTGAATATTTAAAAATGTATTCTTTTTCAAAGAAATGTTAAGTGTCTTTTGAAAATCCATGCATTTTACTTATTTGAATTTTTGACTGTATTTTTAACACAGTGTAACGTTTTTTTAAATTATTTTTTATTTTCTGATTAGAGTAGAATTTTCCTTAGGTGTACCTGCTTAAAAGTTTTTAACTTTTTAGAATATAGGTTTTATTTTATTTGCATTTATTTTTAATTCTATTAACAATTTCGATACTTGCTATGCAAATCTTATGATAATTTGTAATTGTAAATACCTATAAAAAGTAGTAAAAATCGTATTATTTTCAGAGCTGCAAAAATTTTGATCAAACGTGTCCATGCGCAAACAAGAAAACAGATTGTAGCTGTGGTCTGAATGGTAGATGTATCAAAACTGAATGTCACAGCGTAGAGTGTACTAGATTAAAACTTACCGAATGCCGGACACCACCTAAAATATTCACCAATATTTGTCAAATTTACTGCCAGTATCAAAATACATGCATAGCAGCTATCGAAGCTACGAACAGAATAGTATCATCAGCAACAGGGAATGGTTTTCTTAAAAACATATTAGTGACAGAAACTGAAGGACACTTGTATAGATCACAAAAATTCGTTTCTAAAAAATTTTGCAAGGCAGCTCAGTGTGTGAGCTTGCCATTTCTTCAAGCAAAAGTTGGAGGATATTGTTTGGGCAGAGGCAAGCTTGGTAAGTGTCTGCCGAATTCAAAATGTAAGATTTTCAGATCCAAGCAGAGCTTCCCGTCGTTTGAGAGTGCTTCGATGAAATTTACATTAGATCTTGTAAATATGGTTTGCTATTTATTTTTCAACATTATTTTAATATACACGATGTATTAAAGAATTTATTAGAAAATATAAGATTAATGGCCAGGAAACTCATTTATATAATAATAATAATTGGATTGTTTGTCGTTATTACGTTAAAAAAATGTGCATATATGCACGCCATTTTGTGTTTTTTTTTCAGTGCAACGTAAGCAATAATCATTAATAAATTCTACGAAGTGAAGCTAGAAGAGCTAGTAAACGCTTTTCTTAAATCATTTGTAAATGAATAAATTTAGTAGAAATAGAAAATGTGCCTTGGCGGTCTTTTCAAATATTTTTATTCGCGCCATTTTGTTCAATCATGGGATTCCTACCAATATTTTACCAGTTTCTATCTATGGCACACTTGATTTTTGGGCATAATTGAAACAAATTCAATAAGTAGTTTTTACACACCGCTTGTTTGTTTCGTCATCTTGAATTCGTTTATTCCTATATCATATTTAATTTTTCTGCAGAATTTAAAGTCAATTGAATAAGAGTTTTTTCGATGATTTTTATTGCGCTATCATCCCCATATGATCCTTAAATTTTGACCGGAATTTCAAGTCAATCGGGTACGTAGTTTTTAAGCTATGCCGTGAACTGACAGACATGCAGACAAATCAACAGACGGACCGACGGAATATTAAACATATTTTTTGGCTTCCAGGGTCGCTAAAACGTGAAAATATGTAAAACCTTTTTTCACGATTACAAATATTTTATTTAGTCGCCATTTTGTGCTGCCATCTTGAATTAGTACCACAGTTTTATTAGTAAATAAGTAGTTTTTTAGCTATGCCGGTGATTTTTCCACGATTACAACACTTCCCTTTTACGAAGGAAGTGAAAATGAATATCGACTATTATTTTAAATGGAATACCCTTATATAATAAATAATTACGAAATTATTGTGGCGGTTTTACAATTCAAATCAAAATAATTTCTTGGGTTATTTCGTCACTCCCCAAATTAAAAATAAAAGACTCAAAATGTGAAGAAATATTTTTTACTGAGTTTGGTGCCTGAGTTCTGGGTTTGCAATGAAGGTATCTGAGAAATGAAACTGTAAAAATCATAGCTTTTTGGATTTTTAAGTCTATCTCCGTTTTTAGCAACTAGAACAATTCAATTTGTAGTTTTCAAGTAAATTTCTGATTTATTACTAGGAGCTTTTCCATTTTTGAATTTTTCTTTTTGTTGAAAATCCGAAATGTCCAAAAAGATAGCTTTCTTGCAGGCTCCATCCTCCAGTATCTTCATTGTAGACCCAGAATTCACGCATTAACTTCAATAGAAAAAAGGTGAGGCTTTTATTAATTATTGATTCTTTTGCTTTTGGTTTAGGGTGTAACAAAATAGCAAAAAAATGTTTTTTTTTTAACCCTGTTTTATATAAGTTAAATAAATGGACCCCGTCTTGCAGATTATAAATAATACGAGGTTTGATATTTTCATCTTTAAAGGCAACCAAGAGAGTTGAGAAAAAACATGGTATAAGTGGTATTGTCTACATTTATGTGTTAGGTTTTTTGTCAATTTTACCGGTTGTTTTTGAAAATAAAGTTATCAAATCTGTTGTATTTATAATAAGCAAGAACATATAGGTTTAATGAAACAATATTATTATTTATATTTATAAAAGTAGATACTTATTTACTTATTTTCCAATTGTCATTTGTTTATTATTTCTTCAATCTTTTAAAATAAAGTTTAGACACAGTTCAAAATGTACGTTATAAATAATAGGTATAAAAATGGAAATTTCATTACCGACCCGTTTGTTCTAACACAAATGTCTGCCATTGTTTTTTTTTACTTAGTATTATGTTAACAATCACATTTTCAAAAATCAGCCATCTATAAATGACGGAAAGACATTTTTCTTTTTTTTTTTTTATTTAAATACACACCTCCGCATAGTTGTTCTATTTATTGTAAGGCTACCAGACTACCGTGTCTACCGTGATCAGAATACATAATTTCTATGTCTTCAAAATTCGTTCATTTATAAATGGCGTAAGTAAAATTTTCACTATGTTGCCGACTATTATGGCAGAACATTTTTAGAACCATCTTCCACGAGATTCATGGTGTTAACTGTCATATGACGTATCTTTTTCCCCTTATTTTAGAGGCTACTGGGTAGTGGGATTTAAAATCGTATCACTTTTGACAGCCAAACAAAGGGATTTTGGGTATACGTCATGCCGCGATGATATTTTTGGTCGCACCGCGTAGTTGGCCAATACTCGATTTATTTGCATGTAATTTTACATAAGCCCTAAAGAACCGAACCATCAATGGCAAATTTTGCTGTTATTGTCCTATGAGCAACCAGCCTGCTAGGTCTACTCGAATCAACTCGGAACCGCGGAAGTGGGTTGCGGTGCGGAAGCGAAAAGTTGCTTTGCATTTACTGACCTCTGACCACTTTAGTCGGAGCTGTATGTTTAGGCCAAAGGTTTGTATAATTAGTATTCATTTTCATTAAAAGAGGAGGCAGATCTTTTGTTATTAGTAGAATTAGTCCCTGTACTTTTCATGTGCCATCTTTTATTAGCTGGAACCAATAATTGTCTCAGAAAACAGCAGTAGTGGTCACTCCTTCGAAATGAGTAACATCTATTGGTAATAATTGGAATATTACAAATTTATTTATGTTTGACTGCTTTAAAACATTTGATGTTAATTTATCTGGCATCCATTTAGTTTAAAAGAGAAAGTTGAGTAATTATCAATCGTTTTTTTGTTTAATGAGGTAGAGAAAAGTGATAAATACATAATTACATTTTTGAATGCATTATTTTTAATTTTTTGGGGTATTTTGAAAAAGCCTTAAAAATTACAATTTATACTTTTAATTATATATATTTTAAATATAAGTAAGAAATATGTTATGGGGATCAGATAGAGCTATAATTTAAAGTTATTTGGAGATAGACAGGTTTTAGAGTTTCATAAAATGATAATCAAGAGCTACACAGGTGCTTTTTTTTTATCGAGATTTCTAACCCACTGTAAAAAGTATCACCAAGGCTGAAGAGTATATATTGTTAGAATACTTGATGGACATGCAAGTTTATATATTGCTTGTTAAAAATTAAAACTATTATATACAAGTTAAAAATATAGAGAGACTAGAGACATACACATTTAGTACGTTCCTGGAAAAATGTTATTACTGCAAAAACAGTAATTCAGAATAACAATTTAGAATATATTCGGAAAATAATAAATATTTATAATAAACCAGTTATATACATTTTGTTATTATGCATGAATTTAATTGTAGTAAATTTTGTTTAGATTTTGCCGACTTGATTAACGAATTAAACGAATTAAACGAATTAACAGCACGTTTTTCTTTTTTTATTTGAATCATTTCTTTCATAATACGTTTTTCATATATTTGGTTTGTATATTTTAGTATTGGCATAGTCAGATTCAAGTTTATTTATTTTTTTAGTGTGTGTGTAGAGCTCATTAATATACAATGGAACACGGCGCAGTTTCGTGTACTTATGACCCTTCAGTCAGTTCTCTAAAAGTGCCTTATCGTGCTCATACAGTTGGTTCGCTGGTTCTTTACCCATACGTCATCATCGATATTTATATGAATCAAAACTTAGAGGAACAAACGAAAATTAGTAAGATTAGATTAGATTAATTCGACCGTCAGGATGACTACGACTATGCAAAATTTTCTGAGCTACGTGCAATGTGTAAGTTAGAGCCTGCCAGATGTCATGAAGCACACCTAGTGCAGTTGGAGGGATCTTTTGCACAGAATCCTAAGTTCTTCTGGAAGCATGTGAATGAACGGCGTAAATCTAATAGATTTCCTAATTGTATGCATTTTGATAGTGAGGTTGGTCAGAACGGTCGCGAAATTGTGAATTTGTTTGCCAAGCATTTTTCAAGCGTGTATGTTAGCTCAGATTGCCCTGTTCCGGACTACAACCTAAATAACACTGGTGATGTTTCTGTTCAAGGTGTCTCTATTGTAGAGATTTAGAATAAGACTTCTGCTCTTCCGGATAGGGTCAGCTGTAGCCCTGGTAACATACCTAACTTGGTTGAACCTTTGCATACAATATTTAACAGGTCTCTTCAAACCTCCATTTTTCCAGATCTATGGAAGCACAGCTATATAACTCCGATTTTTAAGTCAGGTGAAGCCGAGGATATTAGAAATTACAGGGGAGTTTGTGTCCAGTCAGCATTATCTAAGTTATTTGTGTTAGTTTAGTGTATGATCAACTTAGCTGGGCTTGCAGGAGTTTAGTGCATAACGAACAGTATGGGTTCTCTAAAGGTAAATCAACCACTGTTAACTTTGTTAGATACGAGATGGATCTGTTGGAAGCCTTGGAGAATAAAATTCAGGTAGATGCAGTTTATACTGACTTCTCCAAGGCTTTCGACAAGGTTGTCTTTAAGCTATTAATTGCAAGGTTAGAGCGTTGGGTTTTTCTTCATCTTTGGTTGAGTGGCTGGAGGTGCAGATGACTTAAAGCTATACTGGCCGATTGAGCGACTTGAGGATGGAGTAATCCTTCAGAATGATTTGAATGCCCTGTGGCAATGGACAGTGGTGAATAATTTATTTCTAAATTTAAAAAAATGCTGCTACATTAGTTTTTTCAAGAGCAATAATAGAATTGAGACTCACTATAGCATAGATAATTTTGAATTGGAGCGTGTTAATATGGTCAGGGATCTCGGAGTTTTATTTGACGAGAAACTAAGTTTCCGTGAACATATCTCTAAGGTTGGTCTCAAGGATATGATGATGTTGGGTTTTGTATTGAGAAATTGTTCTGAATTTTCTGCTAATACTACCAAAATCCTCCACTGTGCTTTAGTTAGATCCAATATTGAATATGCATCTGTTGTGTAGTCACTCTATTACCAATCTTATGCTGATGTTATCGAGAGAGTTCAGAACAAATTTTTACGATTTGCTGCTTATAAACTTAACATTCACACGGAAGAATATCATCGAACCCACATGTTACAAATTATGAGTTTGAACACACTTAGTGATAGGCGCTTGCTATTTGACCTGAATTTCGTCTTTAAAATTATTAATAGCCAGACAGACTGTCCTGAACTCTTATCATCAATACAACTTAATGTTCCTTCTCAAGTGTTGCGCAACTATAACTTGTTCTGTGTTAAGCACCACTCTACCAATTATGGAATGCATGCCCCCATTGATAGAACTCTTCGACTTCTTAATGAGCATCAAAATGAGATTGATGTGTTTAATTGCACCCTGCCTGGTTTTAAGACTGCTTGCAAAAAGATGTTGCTTACTTGATTAAAACTCAGTTCATTGTCTAGTTCAAATAGGCCTACTATTGTTATTTATTTATTAGGTATTTTCTACTGCCCATTTACTGTTAATATTGCTAATATTGTAAAATGGTTCACCCGTTTGTTTTGTAAAATAAATAAAATAAAAAATATTTAAATTAATAAATGATTAATAATTAATGGCAATAAATACTTACCAGGGACAAAAAACAGAACAGTAGCTTCATAAAATACCTGATTTAAAGGTTTGATTAATAGACTTTACGGCACAAAACTGCATAAAAAGACACAAATAGAACCAAGCTGACATAAAATAATAACAAATGTCAAATCCAACTATAACCATACATTGAAAGTTAAATTAAGCATTATGAATCAATCCATGATGACTGGCTGTCTTGAAATTTTGGTCTAGCACGTTATGATATTTCTTGCATTTGCATTGCATTTCAGGCTCGACAGATAATATTTCAAGTTTCATCATTTTCTTTCATTATTGATTTAGGCAATTACTAATCGATAAGAGAAATACAATGTTTATAAAGCATGTCTTTATTTCATTGATTCATGAGGCACAGGTAAAGATCCAAGGTAACAACTCTATATTTTCATTGGAAAATTTAAACAACCAAAATTTGTCTCCCAACCCCTAGAAACTTGATTTTCACAATCTTATAAAAATAATAAGAAACAGAAGTAAGAAAAAAAAAGACAGTCGTTTAAAGTGTTCTGTTGTGTAACCACTGTAATATTTTCCTTTGCTTCCCTTCCTAAATTCTAACCCTTTGACGCCCGAGTATCTGGTTCAATCCAACTAAAGTTATTTAAGCTATTATTGTAAATTTTGATACCCTTTGAGTTAAGTTATAGTATAGCTATATATTTTGTGGTTGAACCAACTATTTTCAGCACGACAACATTTTGTTTTTACCTTTTCAACTTCCATTAAAGTTTCTAAAAATTTTTCCAGGAGGATTCCTTTTCCTTCGTCAAATATCTATAAAGTGCAAACAGTTTAACCCTAAAACTTCAGAAAAGTTAGATGTTATACAACATTTCAGACGTGTTTACCGAAGGATTCAACAAAAAGAAAGAAAAGTTCTCCGTAGAGAATAAGTGTGAAAATTGTTGATAGTCTTTCTAGTTCATGTAACTTCTTTATAGATTGGTCGAGGGTATGTTTTAACAAAGTTTGGACATATATAATGTCTTAGGTAATAAAAAGCCGAATATATAAAAGAAACAAATATTGATTATTTAAAACAGTATTTTACATCGAAATTACAATTTTGCAAGGAAGGTGAATTGAGATTATTCAATACTAATTTACATGGGTCTGCGAAGCTAGAATTAATAAAGGCCTCACGAGTCAAAAGAATGTTTTAGAGTTTCGCACTGCATTATTGTCAGATGAAATATGCTAAGTTTGGGTAGAATTTCGATATTTTTTTTTGGTAATTTCCTTGAAATATGGGTAGTTATAATTTTCTTATTACATGAAACATGAGGAAATTTACTTGAAACTAATAAAAACCAAAATTAAAAACATTTACACCCTTATTGTCTAAAGAGGTTTAAATTTAGCCAAGTATAACTTAACATTTATAAGTTTAAGAGACGTATGTAATGGATCATTTAACATATGACATTGTTATAAGTAAAACATTACTGGCGAACTAAAAGTTTAAATTGCTACTGAAATCATTAGATCCTTGCCTAATTCTTACCCTTTTCAGTGGATTCGGAAGTTAATTTTTTCATTTAAAGATGAGTTTTCCTGGATTTAAAAGAAAAGTACATACACTTAATATAATAGAATATTAAAGAATTATTAAATATTATTACAACAAAAATTAAAAACAACGCTTTAATGTAGTGAAGTAAAGAGTAAAAAATAAAATTTAAACAAAGATATATACAAATTTATGACAATAAATTTTGGACAACAGATAGATAAATTTATTGTATGAATGAAAAATTCGTAAGGTGCGAATGTAGTGAAGATTAGTGGAAGTACCTTCTTTTTACTGGTGCGCTTCGCTTTTTTCGTGCAATAACCTTTTACATCTGTAGTCTAAAATATGCTTGAATATGTGTTCCAATTTTATTACTTTTTACTTCACGTTATTCATGCGCCCGTTTTGTTTTTATGTATTATTTATTTTATAATTTTTAGTCCTGCAAATCTTGTAATTTGTTCTCTCGCCATGTTGTCGCCGCCATCTTTTATATTTTATTGTTGACTACAAAGTCACAGCTTGCACTGATAATACCCCCAGATTTCTAACATACCAATTTTTAGTCGAATTTCAACAAATGACAAAATTCGTCCGCCATGGTGGTGAGCCATTTTGAATGACTAATGGTTAACTAAAAATTCATAATTTGCGCTCTGAAGAACCGCGAGATACAGCTTTTTCAGTCAAATCTGCACAAATTAGAAAATTCCCCCTTGTTGAAGACGCCATTTTAAATTTCTAAATGTTGACTGAATATTCGTAATTGGCACTCCTAAATACTTGCAGAATACTGAATCGGACTACACCTAATAATATTTGTCTGCCATATTAAAGCCGCTATGCTCAATCTTAAAGTTTTTATATTTTATTATTTTATACTTTATTACTATATGTAAAATTGTATTTTTGTGCGGACTTTGTACGCATGCCATATTTGAAGTAAATCAATTATGCCGAAATTTATTACCAAATTTGAATCAAATAATACGAATAAACAGAAACACACTGAGACTGAGAGGGGAAGCCAACAAAGGCGAGGCAAGAAGTAATGCTAAAATATAAATATTTAAGAAAATAATTTTTAACCTAAAAAAATTAAATTCATATTCTGACGTTACAACGTTATGCAACTTAAAATAAAAAGTATATACGAATAAAATTATTCTATTTAGTCTTCTTAATGTTTTCATAATGGTTGGTCTGGCATCGACAATCCTGCTTCCGCACAGAAAAACTTAAAATTAGTTTCTGGCCAATAACCCAATACGTTAATACAGTGTACAGTCTTATAATGAATCCAGTTGAGGCTAAATCACTTTTTTTGTGAACGGCAAATGGAGGTCATAAAAGTGCAATTACTAAGCGCATTTTATATATCTAAGTTAAAGTTGTATTTTGTGAAGCTAGTATTTTTGTATACTATTATCATTAGCTTTATATAGCTGAAGAGATAAAGCCTGTGCTATTACGTATGTATACGCAAAAAAAATCGAAAACATTGTATATGTTCGTGGTTGTTGCATAAAAATATGTATTTTCAAAAAAACTTTTACTTACCCTCGTACTTTGGAGAAAATTAAATAACGTTTCGTATAGACAAACAGCAGGATAAGCTTTTTAATTTAAATAATAACCTAACGATTTAGTGGCATCTCAGTAATTAAATTAATTTGAAAGTAGTTCAATTGCTAGAGACATTACAAGTAATTGTAGTACTGGTTAGAAGTAATTGAACTACTTTTGAGTAATTGAAATAATTGAATTACTTTTAAAGTAGTTAATTTCTTTGGAATATTTGAATCAGAGTAACTTCATTGGGAATTAAATACTTTTCAAAAGTTTTTGGTAACTGAACTACTTTTTTATCAAATACTTTTCAAAAGTATTTGGTAACTGAACTACTTTTTCAGATATCATGGTAATTGATATTAGATTTTTTAACTACCTTTGATAGGAATTATTAATTGTAATTGAATTAATTTTTGAAAGTAATTGCGAAAGCTCTGAACTGGCTTTATCCGGTACTTCTTTTGTTACGATCTTTCTTTTTACCAAAGAAAATGAATTAGGATCCAATTAAATTCCGCAATTAATTATTTTGTAATACGTATATATACAAATATACAAATTATATTATCTCACACTTAAATTGATAAGAGCAATGATTGACTCTACATGATTTAATGCCCACCACTACGTCCTATATTAAAGCTGGCGGAGTGAGCATATACTACAGTTTATGAGTCTTGGCGTTCTTATTTAAACACTTAAGATATATAAACTGGACTAAATGTGCTCATCTAGCCAGTTCCAATATAGGACACAGCGCGTATAATTCGGATACGGATACAAGAATGTTTATCACGGAAACCCATGCCATGTTGTCAAAAATTAATTTGTATCCACAAAACTGTTACAAATTCAGGTTCGAAAAGAAATACTAATCATAACAATGCATATCTGAAATATCGACATTTATGATTTATATTCTTTGTTTATCAATTTTTATGTATAATAAAACGTAGTATATTATTAAAACAGATTCAACTATTCTAAATAGATATACAAACCTAACTATGTAACAATCTGACCGTGACAATGGCTTTCTTTGTATTTTCATTTTCAAGCCGATTTTTAAGAACGCTGTTGGTAGTTGTGTGTTGTGAAAATATTAAAGACTTGTCATAAAATAATTCCCATGTAAAAATATATTTCCTATAATCTGCAATGCCGGTAAGGAGATTTTTAAAATTCATGGATACAAAAGTTACTTCCTACCAACCGTAAAACGATAATCTGCAAATAAAAAATGTTGAATTAAAAAACTATTACAAAGTGCTAAATAGCATTTAATTTACATTTCTTACTTATACCATTGTCAATTCCAAAATCATTTATTAAGTATGTAAATATTATTTCTGTTCTTGCGCGGTTGGAAATTTTCCGCTAGTTTTTCGTTAAAACCGCTTCATTATTAGGCCGTCACCTTGTTCCGTCGTAATGGCTCCCCATCAAAATTTTACTAGTTCAAGTATTTTTTAGACATTTAATTAAGCCGCCATTATTTGCCATCATCTTGGCTACGTACGACATTTTTTACCAGTTTATCCCTATATTACACCTACTTTTTCTGCAAAATTTAGCCCCCAGTTTTTTCCTCCATATTAGATTTTTCCCAAGATGTTACCATTTCATTCTAATATCACGCTTAATGTTTCATCAGAATTAAAAATAAATCGGATATGTAGTTTTAGTAGACAGACACACAGACTGACCTACGTAATGTAGAAAATATTTGTCGGCATCTCGAAACAACGTACATATCTGAATAAATCTGGTAGGGTGATTTTTTTAACTCCATTTTTCGAGGGATGTGCTGTAAATACACTAGATTTAAGTTCGATAAGAAAAAACAATATTAATTACTCATAGTTTTTTTTAGAATAATTAGACGACACAAATTTAAAATCTAACTTTTTGAATTAAATACAAATACCTAATCTATCGAGAACTTCGAAGAAGGTATGCAATGTTACCGCCCTACCATAAATCAAAATTTTAAATGGCCATAACTCCATAGAGATGGCAATATTAGATTTTACCTATAAATAGGCTATAGCCTATCTATAGGTAATTTTATTTATCGATATTCCGATTGTTATCGATTTATCGACAGGCTTTTGCTACTACCTATCGATATATTATTAAGAGCATTCTTTTTATACATAATTGTCGATGTTGTATTGGCTATCTACCGATATCGTCAGCCATTTTTCGATATTATTAGATACCTATCGGTATTATTAGACATCTACCGACAATTATCGATAACTATCGATGTATCGATAAAACGCCCATCCCTATCTCCTGAATGTTGACCATCTATTAAATAGGACTTTCTGTTCGGAATTACCTGCATTTTTACCTTTTAAAATATTTGTAGTCATTTCCCTTTCACCCTTTATAAGACGCTCGAAACTAGATTACAATTAACGATTGAATAAACCCTTGTAAAAGTAGATTTATTTTGTAGCTGTGATAGCACTGGGATCATTTTGTCATTAAATTTTAAAACATGCCCTAAAACCCATAAAGATCGGTGAAATTTGAAATGTTACTCGTAAGATTATCGAAGTTTCTCCTCAGTCCTCTCGCCTAAATTATACTTCTAGGCATTTTTATACTAAATAAACTACTGAAAAAAAGAACTGCAAAAGGTTTTTTTTGACTTATTTAAATACGTCATTTCGATTTGAATAAACTTTTTGAATTGTAAACGCTTGTTTTATTTAAAATCAGCGGCCAGAAATGATATTCTCACATTAATTTTTTTAGCGTTGTACAGGGTAGTAAAAAGGTAATGAAAGAAATAAAAATTTTCAATAAGGTGTAGTTTTGCATTAATTTTCAAGCAGAAACTTTTTGCTACCTCAAATTTAACTAAGGTCAATGTCACACTGTATTTTATTCGAGATTCTATGCAATCCACATAAGAATTTAAGACACTCTACCTGTTTTTGTCCATGAGCAGGCACGAAAGCCTAGGGCCTAAATACTAGGTACCTCGGTTGCTTTAAGTAAAGACGGGGAAAATTATAGTATAGTTAGTAACATCTAACATGTATTTCAAAATAATCAATTAATTGAATTGAATTAATCAAATGTTTGATAGTTTTACGCTTAGATCAAATTCTATTTTGAGACATCCTGTAGAAGCTAAAAAGTAAGTTTATAGAATTTAGAATAAGTGACATACCTTCGTATGTTTCCTTCACGTCAAATGCATGCGCAAGAGGAATAGAGCATCTTTTGTTGTCATTATGGAGCAGAACTGCTTTTAAACTTATTTTAGAATAATCTATAAATAAATGTCATGCGTCCGGGTTATATGCGTATTCCACCATTTCGATTAACAAAAACTCACATTTTTTCTGCATAGTAAAAGACGAGGAGAGTTCCTGGTTACGGTTCCTAAATATTGTAACTTTGGTTTCAGTGGCTAGTAAATTCTATTGTTGTAATCTCGAATCTAATAATTCAGCATGCTCTTTAAACTTGTGGAAGTCCCGAACTAGATCATTTAATTCACCATGTTCGATTAAATGGGGTGCTTTTTCTTCACTTTCGGGAAGATAACAACCGTCCTTTTCTGAAACATTATCGGGTTCGGCCTGACCATCATACATTCCTAAATTTTCCTCCCAGTTTGCCAGGGGAGCTGGAACCCGAATTTATTTTTTTTAATTCCGACAAACATTAAACATTTTAATGTAATTAAAATACTTATTAATTTTTGCTGAAAATTCATAACTCAAAAATCTTACGTGTTAAGAAGTTTTAATCACAATGCAAAATAGCTGTAAACTAGTGTTATTTTCCAATAATGAACCAAAGTTACCTTTAACAACAAAAATGTGACGTTAGCCAATTATAAACTTACACATATAAAAATGTTTGCCTAAAAACAGCCGTTTTAAAAAGAAACACTATATTTGTTAGAAGTCAGTTAACACAAAACTGCCAAAAACGTCCCGAGATATAGACTTAGGCTTCAAAATACCAATACATGATAACGAGGAATCCTTTCTTTAAAAAAATATACCTTGTTGAAAATTTTACATTACCTTCTTTACCACCCTGTACAACGTCAAAAAAAGCATTTCTATATGAAACAAATTTGTAGAATCAGAATCAGCTTAATCGAATCGCGTAAGAAATATCGGAATGGCCGACATTTTAACGTCATGTCCAAAAAGCTTTTGCCGTTCTGTTTGACGAGCAGTTTATTTAAAATTTCTTAGCCTTATTGTATTATATATGTTACTTTTTAGCAGTTGGAGAGTTACAAAATTATCTTTTTTTCTTAGCGTGATACAAGGGCTATGCAAAAAATTTAAATTTTCAATAAATTTTATTTTTTTAGATAAAGGTTTTACTCGTTAATATGTATTGCTATTTTGAAGCCTTAGTCAATTTCTTGGGATGTACTTGATATTTTTTGTTAACTGCCTTGTAACACAAATGGTGTTTTTTGTTCTGAAAAACAGCTGTTTTTGGGCAAAAATTATATCTGCGAATTTATAATTGGCTAATGCTGCCACATTTCTATTTTAATGACAACTATGGCCCATTTTAAGAAAATAATTTTTAAATGGGATCTTTCAAATTATACAGAGTATCTCAAAACAGGGGTCGATCTAAGTAAGGACATATTATGTAGGTGTGAAACTGTCAATCATTTTATTAATTCCATTTAAGGTTTTACTTTAAAATAAATAATAAATACACGTTAGGAAAGACATATGTATAACATAGAGCCTCAGATAAAATACTGTGTGACCAGTAAGATCAGCATTTTATGTTTTTTTTAATAAGTGATCTTAAAGGTTGAGTTAGCAGAAAGTGTTTATTTGGAAAATAATGCAAAATGACAATAACAAAGTTCACGTGATTGATCTTTCTTCTAAAATTTGACCCTTTTTCCATAAAAAATGATAGAAAACTGCCTTTCTTCTAAAATTAAAAAAAAAATTGTAAAGGCAAAATTTGTTTCTTTTTTGATTATATGATCATTTTAACTGTTCTGTTGAGTTAAAATGTTTCTAATTTTTTTTTATTTAATGCGTTTTCACTTAGGTAACGGAATGTGCATAAATTTGAATCAATTTATCACTGCACTTTCATTAATAAAATTGTAGGACGAAGTTTTTGCTCACTTTTTTCGGTAGGCTACTTTGTAACTTAGGCTTTATTTAGTTATTTCAATAAATTCATCGAAATATCCCATTTATGATTTTATCAACAAAATTGCGTTTAAAATAAAAAATTAATTAAGAAAATTCATCTAGGCGATGAATTTATCAAAAATAGATAGTTTAATTCAGGTTTGCTTATATACGCTTCGATAAGATAGCACTAAATTGAAAAGAAATGAAAAAATTTGACGTCAACCGTTACTATTAATATTTGGTATGGCTAAAAAATAAAAAAGGAAGAAGCTTCTCCATTTACGATTTTTGAAAATAAAAAAACTTTGATATGGACCCCCCTTTCCTCGACCTGATTTCAAGACTTATTTGCGCCAAAACCTCTTGATCGATTTTTAATGTCGTTTTTTTATTTGAAAGCATCAATTGTCTGCTTTATATTTCTTGCCACCCGAACTATACGAGATCCAAAATAATCATTATACAGCATAAATCATGTAGGCAGTGCATGATTTTTACTTACATTCTTAAAGGTCCGGTGGATTTGAAAACAAGTCCTAAATATTAAATTACAGCTTTATATTCTAGCTTGAACTTGTTTTTTGAATTTTGTTTCTAGCTCTATTTGCAAAATAGAAAATTTCTCCAAGAAGTTTTATACGAAATACGGTATTATGTAATACTATAGAAACTAAGTCATTTTATTATTTTTGGTTTGAGATTAATAAGCTTAATTGTTGACACCTAACATAATTTTACATTTTAATTTTACTTTCCTTTTTGAAATATGGTTTATCAGAGATTAGCGAAGGCTGAAATGGATAGAGCAGCAGAAGAATTTAGCAAATTAAAAAGTGTGATTTCTCGTTTATGGGAGAGACATATTTTAACAGGATCTCCATACCCAACATATTATGGTGGGCGGCAATGAAAGACAACTCTCAGAATAGATATATAAATTCGATATTGGACACATCAAAAAAGCACCAGTGATGCTACATGATTATCAAACATGGTTCAAGAGATACATAGTGTTCATGTTTCATCGGAAACTATAAGACAAAGACTACACATGAAGAGGGCTTCCGAATAAGATGTTCAAAAAGGTACCTATAGTTAACACCTGTTCATAGAAGAGCATGATTAGATTTTGCCAGAAACCATTACACATAGAGTCCGCGATATTTGTACCAATTGTGCTTCAATTAGCAAGAAATGTGGGAAGACAATTTAATTATGTTGTCATTAACAACACGCTCGACCTCACCGTGTTTGATTCTACATGACATGTTCGACAAGTAGGTAATCAAGTTTTTAGAGGAAATTATCATACGTAAATGACCGCCTCTACATCTACGGCCTGTGCAAATATTGAGGAATGTTCTTGTTCAAGAATGGGATGGTCTGGTAGATTTAATTAGAAGATTAACAAACAGTGTGCCCAGGCGGTGTCACAAGTTATTAACACAAGACGAGGGAGGTGCCACTAGATTCCAAAAAGATCAAATTAGTTTTTACCTTTTTATGTTTTTATTTGCTGTTGAAATACTTTGTTGTTGTCGTTTGGATTAGAAAACAAAATTCATTGCGTAGTTTCCATAATAATATAGAATACCATAGTTCGTATTAAATTTCTTGGAAAAATTAACGTAATCGTAAAATCGCTATTACTTTTGTGCAAACTGAGCTAGAAACAAAATATAAAAACAAATGCAAGCTAGAACATAAAGATATAAGGAAAAATAATAAATGAAAATTTAGGATTTGTTTTCAAACCCACAAGGCGTTTCAAAATACTCGTATAAGTAAAATGTATAAAGTAGACACTTGGGACTTTCAAATAAAAATACGAAATTAAAAATCGAGAAGTTTTTGCGTAAATGAGTTTTAAAATCGAGTCGAGGAAAGGGTTGCCCATTTCAAAATTGGAGAAGTTTATTTAGACGTCATTTTTCAAAAAAAAAAATGTCAAATTTGACAGGTAAAATAAATCAGCTAAAAAACTTTTACCTAGGCTTCAAAATACCAATAGGTAATAACGAGAAAAACCTTTCTGTAAAAAATATACCTTTTTGAATATTGTACTTTTTTGCCATAACTTATTTACCACCCTGTATAATGAAAAAAATAATGTAAGAAAAGGATTTTTCGATGCCGATTCTACATTCTACAAAAAAACTTTTTTCGTTTTGACGAGCAGTTTGTTTAAAATTTCTTACCCTTATTGTGCGCATATGTTCCTTTTTAGCAGCACGAGAGCCACAAAATTTTCTTCGCAGCCACTGTATAATATACCAGCCGCTCTTCGGGGTCGGAATTATGTTAAACGGAGGTGGTGCTGTTCCTCCTTCCTCAAAGTAACTTATCCAAAGTTTACTTCTTGCGAATTTCCATTCTGTGTCTGCTCTTTCCTAAATAACATTAGAAGTTAGTAATGATGTTTTAACAGTTTCTAACATAAAACATATTAAATAGTTCAACAAGCCCTCTCAATAAGCACTTAGACTGAGGGGCTCAACCTATTAAGGTACGTCCTTATGAAGGGAAATCTCGGAAAAGCAGAATTTCATCATATTTAACAGAATGCCCGAAGAGTTAACTTTCCTCTAAAATGGCATAGTTCATATTAGCAAAATAATCTAGTTAAATTATAATCCGTCTAGAAAGTATCCGAAAAAAAAAAGCACAATTATAATTTTTCGGTTTTTATTTTTATTATTTGAATTATAAAATTACAACAAATAATTCAATTCATTTACTTATATAACCTCCATTTAATTCTAAACACGTAACTAAACGTCCAGATATACCATATGGCATTAAAAATATATATAAATTTCCAAGGCCTATATTAAATTATAAAACATTAAATTTTAGTCAAGTCACTGCCATAATGTTCGGTGATGGTGGTCCAAGCCTGTAAAACTGACCGAATCAAACCCTCTTTATTTCGTGGCGCTGCTCATCCCACTTTAATCTTCATTAGTCCCCATATGTTTTCAATAGGACTAAGATCTGGCGCAGCTGCTGGCCATGGAATTGTTGCCAAGTGGTGTTCTTGCATCCAAGCTTGAGTATAGACAGAAGTATGGGATCTTTCATTATCCTGCTGAAAACCCCACCCTTCTGGATATAAACAATTAGCCGTTTCAAGAAGAAAACCTTTTAGAATGTCACAGTACTTTGCACTATTAACGGTGCCATCAACTATACAGAGAGGTGTAGCACCACACTGAGATACAGCTCCCCAAACCATTATTTTAGTGGGAAATTTGAACACTAACATTTTCTGGAAACAACTCTCGTCAGATATAAAAACACTACTAATCTAATATCTTTTCGAAAACGTTGGAAAAATCTACTCTTCGATGCTTTTGAAGAGGCGTAATTGCAGGGATTTTTTTTTGGTTTCCTTCTTGATATGTAGCCTTGTCTTTTAAGAGACATGCAGACGGTTTCTGCACATACTTTTATTCTTCGTTGATTTCCGAATCTGTTAGCCAATTTTCGAAACCCTAGGAGGGGATGTTGTCGTCCTAAGGCCACTAAAGCGTTTAAATTGTTTCCGCTAATCTTACGCGGTCTTCCCGAAACTGCTCCGTGCCTCATTTCTCTGGCACTTTTTATCCTCTTTATTGTCTCATATACTTCACTTCTTCCGAGTTCGGTCAATTGCACTAATTTTTTAACGTTTCAAACACCTTTTCTGTACAAATCCACCAGTTTTCTTTTTTCTACTCGCGACATAATTTCACTAAACTTAAGCCTATTTAAAATCGACTATATTTGACAGATGGTGTTGTCATGCAATTTTATTCATAGCTTACTGTCGGCTCAACCTACGTGATGCATGACTTTTGTCTTAGAATGTTACAAAAAATAATTATGTTAACGTTAGGTAAAGTACAAAATTCCGGATACTTTCTGGACGGATTATATTTTAGGTGTAAAAAAAATTTATTGGCTAGAGCTATAGGTGTATTAGCAATAATATATATATATATATATATATATATATATATATATATATATATATATATATATGTATATATATATATATATATATATATATATATATATATATATATATATATATATATATATATATATATATATATATATATATATATATATATATATATATATATATATATATATATATATATATACAAATGTATATATATATATATACAAATGTATATATATATATATATATATATATATATATATATATATATATATATATATATATATATATATATATATATATATATATATATGACTTAAGGTCTTCACCAGTACAAACTAGTTGAAAGACGTGTACAACTAGCGCCAAAATTAATACGCAAAACCACACATGAGTCACCAAAAGGATCAAAACCGACATTGTGGTTACCAAGAGAATACTGAAAATATTCGCCGGACTTGATACATTTCTGTAATATCCTATTAGCATTGCACCAAAACTAGATTATATAAACTTACTTCTGAATGTATTTCCTTCATCTACTTTCCTCCAAAAAAATACATGTTTACGAATTTTTTTCAGTAGGCAATGAGGACTGAAAATTGTATTTTTAAGTACAATATAACTTTAATAACTTCACATATATCACATGGAATTTTTCTAATAAGTAGTAACTAGTTTTGGCATACCATCTAGGACGGTTGATATTATGAGCACAACCTTTATACAGCTTTTGAACCCTTAGGATTTTTAAGATTTTACCAGTATCTGTAACATTAATGAGAAGATTTTTGACTTCTTAATACTTGCAAACATTACAAATATAAAGCATACATATACAGCAAATATGCTGAAATTATACAGTTTAACACTATTAAGGTAATATTTTTTATATTAGTGCGGTAAGATTAATGGGCTCTAATTCTTATAACAACAGACCATTTCACAAAGAAGAATGGCTTGAAAAAAGATTGGTCATATTGAACGTAAAAATAAAAATATAAATAAAACTCTTGACCCTAATAAACTGAATAATATAGTATACAACTTAATTCCTACCAAAACTACCAAATCTGGTTTTCCAGGAATACAAGTAGTTTATTTAAAGATAAAATTCATTGTAGATAGAAACTCTCAAAAAATAAAAATGATTATCAGTTGTTGTTTTCTAACTTGGGAAAAGAATGTAGTAAAGATATAACTCAGATTATGTAATTATGCTAAGAAAACTGTGAACAATATTAACATCCATTGTAAACATTTTTTGTTCTTTATAAATAAAAAGAGAAACACAAAAAATGTTTCCCAAAAATTGTAATACGATGATAAATATGTAGCTGACTCTAAATCAGGTTGTGAAGCCTTTACGAATTTTTTTATAGAGTATTTGAAACAAATGACACTCCATGTTTAATATCTCCCAGACTTTTTCTAAAGACAGTATTAATTATAATTAATAGATCAAATAATAACAACATTGAAGGGTTTGGATAGTAGTAAGAGGCTGGTCTCACTATTTTTAGAAGAATGTTACTTGAGCATCTTTTATCCATTACAAAATATTTTCAATAACTGAGGATTTATCCGCCAGTGTAGAAAGTTACTCAGATTATTCCGGTATGCAAATCTGGTAAAAAGATCGATATAAAAAACTACAAGCGTGTATCGTTTAAGTTTTCGGTAAATGCTTTGAAAAAAGCATTTACCGAAAAAAGCAAAAGTCAGAATTATTTTAAAGTTTAAATATAGAATAAATTTAGATCAGCATAGGTTTTTTAAATTAAGTTTAGTTTTTTTACAAATATGGTTGTGCGGGGTGTGCCGAGTTTTTCAAAAGCCTTTGAATGTTTAAAACTATATCCAGTGTCTTGGATTACACTGTATGTCAGGAAAAGATAGATACTTTCACTAATTACTGTAAATTTCTGAATGACTCTAAGCACTCTCCTTACTAGGCAGATTTCTCCTGTGCGTGTCACCTTGTATCTTGATAGTGTCGCCCTAAAATACGTCATTGATATTATGGTCTTAGTAGTAACTTTTGATAAAAAATTCATGTTTGCCACTCATATAAATAGTATTTCTCAAAAAAGCCTTCAGAAATACTGGTTTTATACTAAGGATAACTGAGGACTTTCAGAATCATAAGTAAATAATAAAGCTTTGGAATTTTCTTGTATCCTTTTATCCTTCTTATACTAAATATATTAGTTTAATTGAAAAGAGTTATTTAATAAGCTATACATTTGGTAGATATTGACACGTGTTTACCTATGAAAGTAATATGCTTTATTTACAGAACTCTTAAAAATTTGGTCGATTTTTCGAAACATTTTATTGGTACCTGCATATACTACAAATGTTCTCCTTAATTCTTCTTATAATAACATAAGTTAATGTGACTAGGATTTTGCTCATTTGAACTTGATTCCTTTAAAAAATCTGTTCGAAGATTTCTACGCAAATCATGAAAATTGAAATGGTTTAGTGTTTTTTTGTTGTAACCTTATTTTTGTTTGTAACTTTATTTTTAGGAGTAATAAGGAGCTGTTCTTGGATCAACGTAATTTCATAATAAAACTAAAGGAGGTAAATTTAACTGGAAGTAATGTATGTAAAAATTTAGGTTTTGAATCGGATGTTGACTTGCGCTTTGATCAGCAAATTTTACAATTGGTAAAGAAATGTCATGTTAAGATTAAAATTCTATATAGGTACAAAAACATATTTTCCACCCAAATTAAATTAAAATTGACATATTCTTTAGTATTTTCCATACTACCTTATGGTGTTCCTGTATATTGTTGCCCATCAGAAATTGAAACAAGTTACAGAAAATCCAGAATGCCTGTTTGCGATATTCTTATGGGTTACAAAAATACGATCTTGTTTCACCATCGTTTTTAGACTGTGATTAGTTTAATCTTAGTAAAAGATATACACTAAGTTTAAATAACTAAACTAGTTAAGGAGAGCGATTCACATGGGCGACTCACTAGAAACTTGGATTATTTTACGGTTTCAAGACACAAAACCTCCACGCTTCATCGATCTTTTACTTATAGTGCTTTAAAAAATTATAACTCGCTGCTTTCTGGTATAAATCCTGTTCATCCATTGTTACTTTTAAATCTAAATTAAAAAGACACATTAAACAACTGAGATGCTAATTTTGCATTTAACTGAAAAACTAGAAATTGTATTACTGCTCCGTAGTTTGCGAAGTATATTTATACTTATTTGTATATTTCTTTGTTTTTCCACTAACTTTGTACTTGTTCACTTTGACTCTAGGTATATGTTCGCTTTAGAATAATTGTTATTACTGGTGCTTAGGTAGAATAGCGATGCTAGACCTCGCCACCATATTGCCTTGTTATGCTCCTGTATGATATATATTGATTATAAAATAAAAGACCTGTTTATTTTAGATCTAGAAAAAATTATGCTTACTAGTGTTTTTTGTATTTTTTTTTATTTACGTTTCTAATCGGATGTTTTGTACATTTCTTAAACGATCAGAATAAATAAATAAATAAATAAAGTGATATGTACGAGAATGATGCAGAAAAATTCGTTAGTTATTTGCGAATGAGCTGTGATTTATTTAATAATTTAATACTGATTGCATGATCAAAATTGCAATTCGAGAGATCTGATACATCTAGAATCTTTTTAAACATACTTTATGTATATGGTTTTTGGGGTATATCATCAAGTCGTACATTCCGCAAAAAGGCGAGTCAATGTATCCATCTATCTGTCAAGGCCGAAATTCAACTAACTACAGCTTTAGAATATTTAAGTTTTTTCCGTGATTTCGGCACGTGAGGACGTAGCATTAGTCCTGTGAAGTGAAATTGGTTTGGATTAGACTCGGAGTGGCCAGCCTATATGTGGGACCAGAACCGGCTTTAGATTTCACTAGAAAGCGGATAACGACTACACTACTCAGTGAATGGGCGTATCAAAATCTGTGATGTGAGTGGGGCCAGTTTAAAGGTAGTGGGTAGACAGATCAAAGACTTCATTACGAAGTCAGGTAAAGGCCGAGAGTGGTTATTAACGCGGGGCAGGAAGACCCTAAATTCCATCCATCTTACTATCCATAGGGATAGTAACTGTCGATTCCTGAGATACCTTTCTATGTTAGGTATTGAGGAGGACTCTACCTGCACGGAGTGTGAGGAGGAGGAGGAGGAAACTTTACTTCACTCCCTGTGTAGATGTCAAGCACGAGCAAGACTGCGTCGGGATATTTTCGGTATTACGATCTTGCATAGGGATGTAGTTAACGATCTTGCCTGGAAACATATCCAGGCTTATATAGGAAGGACAGGTAGATTAAAGCATGAAAACCTGGTGGAAGGTGAGGATCTAGGTGACTGTACTAGGCTCGTACGCTTATCAGTCAGGTTTCCCCCCAGCTATTATTACTAACTCTGGAAAAAATTATGCTTAGTTTTTAAATTCATTAGTTTGTAGAATAATATAATGTTTTTTTCCATAATCGGATGTTTTGTGCATTTGGTTAAATGGTCAGAATAAATAAATAAAACGATATGTATGAGAATGATCTTTAGAAAAAATCGTTAAATACTTACGAATGAGTTGTGATTTATTTATTATAATTTAATACTAACTGCAGGACAAAAAAAAATAAGAAACTAGAATTTAATTAGATAATCGATACATCTAGAATTGCCTTAAACTAATTTTACGTTATCTGGTTTCTGGGGTATATCATGTTTGTAGAACATTTTTAAAATTTGAGCCAATATCAACTTCCCGCAGATAACTGGGGGAACTATTTATCTATCCGTCAAGGCCAAATTTTAGCCAACCACAGCTTTATAATATTTTCGTTTTTTTTTCGTGATTTTCGCACATGAGAACGTAACATTAGTCCTTCACTATTATCATTACATTTTTTATCATTTCGATTATTGATAGAAGATACTTACCGAAATTAATTGATAAGAATGGTTCATCATGGCGATAAGGAGATTTAGAAGAACCACTATGTTGATGACCGAATACGTTCCAAACATAAGCATGCCCCAGAATCGAGTGAATATCTTGATTTCGTTTAAGTCGAAGCTGTCAAGATCGATTAGGCCGAATACTGCCCAGAACAGGGTTTGGACTGTTTCAAATAGACTGAAAAAGATGAATTAATGGGTTAAAATGAATGAATTTTTAAGAGACTGGCGGATAATAATAAAAGTCTATAGTTAATTTCACGAAATGTTCTTATTGACTCAATGACTGACTCACTGCCTCAACGACTGCAATAAAACTACCTGTGTCGATCCCATTTTGTAGACAAAAAAAACAAAAATTGTTGAGACGGCCGGATTGTAATAATTTCTAGGTATAAAAGGATCTAAAATCTCCTCTGTTGTAGGAAAAAAAAGATAAATTTAGATGTTTTTAGTGTTTACCTATAGCAGGTATTTTAATTACGTTTTTGAAAAATTAGATTTAAGTTTTTATTTCTCACGGGTCGCCTTCAGTTGTATTGCGATATTATTTTACTCAATATTATATGTATAAAACGTCATTATGTCCGTGGAAAAACATTGATGGTTCTTCTTCTATTATTCTGGTCTAGAAAAACCATTTATCTGTTGATGCTAGGGAACTTAACATTTTGAATTTAACTCTAATGGTACTAATAAGTGAAACATGTGTTTGCCTATGATACTTCTGACTACAGTGAAAAGAATCGTGTCAAATCCCATCATGAAATAGTACTCAAAGGATGGTCCGATTTTTCCATTAGGTGTAAAATGAAAGCTCCGTTAAATAAAAGGAAAATAATAACCATTTTACATGTTGGGTCAGAAAACGATTAGATCCCAAATGCCTTGTGGCTTTCTGCAGAAAATATTAAAGAATCCTGCGTGGACTACCATGAAGATACAACGGTAGAGCTTTTTGAAGATTGGTTCAAGAATTGTTCTTTTACCAAAGATTCCTATGATAGTATCATATTCGCCAATTACATAATGCTCCAAGCTCAAATAATTCTAATACTATAATACTAAATTGGAGATTCAAAACTGCATGGCGTCGAATTATATATACTTTGAGGATTGTGATAAAAAATGGCATTTCAGAAGTTTTAAACGAATTGTGCATAAAAAAAAGTATACAGTGCGTTTAAGATTTGACTGATATGTATTGTTATCTCCAAAAATATTTACCGCGTGATCCATGCCTTCTGTGAAAAAAAAACATTAATTTTGGTTTTTAGAGCTTAAATTGTAAAACATAATTCGAAAACAATAATAAGAAATCTGAAAATTCGCAAATGTATCTCGGAAACAGGGAGAGCAAGAATTTTCATTTTACCTATTTCAGATTCTTCTGGTTTGATAATGTACTATTTCTAAAACCACAACATTCAACATTCGTATTTGGTACGATATAGAGAAAAATTGAAAATGCACATTTTTAGTTTTTCTTAATTACCTCAAAAAGATAATTTAAAAATTCCGTTAGAATTACATTTGTAATCAAATTCTCTACAACTTTCCTAATTTAACCATCTTTCTAGCTATTATAGTTTCCGAGCCTGTATGTTTGTGGCTCATTGGCAGAAGAAATGGGACATACAGTATATAGTGGTACGGCTTCTACCCTACTGTTATGTTTTTAGTCCCAGAGAGCAAATGTGGCAGCAATTAAAACCAAATGTTAGGTCTAAAAATATTTCTCCCTCTCTCCTCTTTAAGTTGTGGTGCCGTAGAATTAATAAAAAAATGTGTTAATGGTATTCTCCTAGGTAGTTTGAAAAATTCAGTCCATCACTCAATTACTGTAGAAAATGTTGTTACTCTGTGGTACATAATTTAACCTATTTTTATTAATTTAGATGAGGATAGCGACATATATGTAGTATCTAAAACTTTGTATTTTTTTTTCATTTCATTTTGATTCAATTAATAATACCTACACAATGGAATCGACCCAGGTAGTTTTATTGCAGTCAGTCACAGCGATTTTTCATAAAATTTACTATACCCTATATAGTAATTTGTATGTATACTCCTGGTAATACACCAAGTCAAAAAACAAATGACTCAATTTTTTCTAGCTATAATTTGCATGTGTATTCTTATTTTGGAGTGTTTTATGAGAGACATTAACCTAAAAGCATATTGGAGGGGATTGAAAATGCATTTATGCAAACAACCATTTTCAGCAAAAAATTAAATGTTTTAGCAATAATTTTGATTTCAGTTTAGATCAGAAAAATATTTTTTTAATCATATTTCAATATATGAAAAAATGAATGATGTGAGCATAAAATAAAAATATTTTTTCTCCCTTAATGTTTTGGTATGAAAAAGAAGAAGAACTTAAAAATGTGTTAAAGCCAGAGGACGAAAACCACACCAGTGGATAGTTTTAAAAAATATAAGTTAAAATCGTTCTTGCTGTTTCTTATAAAATAATATATAGCTGGTCGAATTATTGAGGCATTGATATTTTTTTCTGTCTCCTGTTCAATGTTAACTTTTCAGTAAGTTTCATCTGCTTATAAGAGCCATGCATAATTTTTTATGACATTATATTATCAGAATTGTTTAACATTTAGAGGTTTTTTTTCTGAAATTTTAATTGCTTAGGGTTTAGTTACTATTTGTAGATATTAGAACAATGACTCTTTTTAAATCTAATCGTATTATGATTTTGCAAAGCAAAAAGAAATACGTATACGTAATTACATAAACATATACTAAACATATTAGAGCAATCGTTATAGGAGCGTTTACACAGCAATGACATCCACAATGTTGCCAATTATTACGGCCAAATCTCAAGCTTTCGGAGCGGAATTTTTGAATTTTTTTTATTTCAAGCATTTTTGGGTTATAACTTTCTTTTAACAATCCAGTTAAGATGTAGTGTAATATTTACGCTTACTTTGAAAATCTTCTCCAAATTGTGCAGGCATTGGAATCGCTATCGGATGTTGTAGCCGACGCAACATCTGGATCTTTACATTTATTCTTTTCCGCACCAGCATAGTACCAGAGCAGCTGGTTCAAACCTAAAATATAACATATATTTTTCTAGATCTTCTCTTTCAAATAAACAGCTTTTATTAGATCTGCATATTATTTACAACCTAGTAATATCAGCCACTAGGGCGAATAGCAGGTGCGCACAAAAATGTTCTTGAAATACTTACCGCAAGAAAATGCGAACAATACTAAGACGTACAAGAAAAAAAACTTCATAATGTCCATAACCATTCTAGATAACGAAACTTGAAGTGGTCCTAGGTGGGGATTCACTGAGAATATGTACACAAGTTTTAAGGAACTGAAACAAACAAACTGGTATGTAATTTCTACCCCGTACTAAATTGCTACTTGTGCACAAATATATCATCTCTATCAGATAATTCCTCAATATATTTTAGATTTCTAGATTTAAAAGTGTCTCGTGATTTTTAGAAATAGTTAGGTAAGCTGGGGGGTTTGAAATAAAAAGTACACGGAGGCTGATGTTTTGCAGAGAGGATCTTTTTTTGTACCCAGAATATGGAAAAAAAAGTTTCTTCAAAATATTACTAATTATATAAATCGGGGTTAAAAGACAACGTAATACCCGATTTATTATTCAAGATCCGAAAATATTTTCTGCCATCGTATACAAACAAAACAAATTTCATCCCCTTAACCCCCTTAGGGGACGCTCCCATATCACAAAAAAAATTATTGCGCAATTTGAACATTATGCCTCTAACGGTTTCAGAGTTATGGTGATCAATTAGTCAGTTGCATACTGTGTGATATGTTTTTATATTAATTCAAAAAACTGTACATTATTTTTTAAATTTTGCTGCATTCAGTGTTTTTTACACGACCTAGTTGACCACTATTTCACCTAATATATTTATATTCGTTAAATTCGTGTTGAAGAGGTGCATTTAACTGTAGTATGAAAATGGTAAACCTACTTCCATTTGAAAATTTCGAGTGATTTCGAAAAAAGCGATTTTATCAACTTTGAGCCACCTTGTAACAACAATAAAAAAATCTGTTTTATTTTTTATAGCTTATTTAAGCATGTCAAAGTAATTTAAGGCACTTCAAGGCACATTAAATTGAAGAGGAAAAATAGCTGTCTAAATTTCAAAATTGAGTTGTTTTTTTTATACAATACTATGTAGAAAAACGCCTAGATTCCGATGATACAAAAATTTGCTAGGTGTTCCATTTAAAAAAAGGAAATTGGAGTCCCTTCGGTCAAACCAGAAGTCGCACAATCTGTCAAGTACATAAAAAATTGTCATTCTCATAACCCAAGATATATAACTAAATTTCGTTTCGATGGGCTAAAAAATAACCAAATGGCAGCCGGAGAGCTATCTAGATTACACCCGGTAGAGTGGTAATGGCTATTGATATCGTCGTTATCTAAATATTTAAACTATTTTCCATTCTTAATTAAGCAGCAAATAAAATTTTCATTGAAAAAAACGCAAATTTGATTTTTCCGTCAGCGCAGCCAAACCTATTAAAAATTAAAACGTGCCGTTTGCCACTATTGAGGGATTAAATTTATGGACGATAATTCCATTTTTCATGTAAAATATTTTTAATATTTTGTTTTGGATGGATAACGTATATGAAAAGTGTGCCTATGTAATGGACAATAATATAAAGATACGTATAATTGAATAATTAATACTATTAACCTTTTATATAAAGGGTGGCTTATTGGTCATCACGTTCTATTTTCTAAGACAGTAAATTTGTAAATAAAAATAATTGGGCGTATTTAAGAAAAGTGACAGTTGCAGCTCCTTAAATGGCACTTGAATGGATCTTCTGTTTGCGTTACCATTGGAGCCATTGCTATTGTCCGCTACATTTTGGTAACATGTTAAATAATTGCGGATGCTTAGAAAAATGGCTAACGAGCAATATAAAATATATTTTATGACTGCACATGACACTTTTCACAATATGAAATCCCTAGGTTATGTTTACTTTAGAAAAAAAACCGTAAAGTGTGATTGATAAACATATTGGTAGCAGTGATCCCGCTACACACAGCGGTTAACTAGCTTTCTTGTATTTGGAGAGTTAATGCAGGTAGTGTCAAAAACGACCAAATTGGTATGATAAAAATAAAATATGTTTCTACTCCTGTATTAATTAGTAACCATTTTCTTACGTAATAATAATAATAAGTAAAACCATTCTTACACACAATTGTGCATAAAGGATATTATTGCACAGTTATACTTTATAATAACGCACAGTTGTTGTGCGTTGTAATGCCTAATGTGACAATCAAATTAGCTTTGAACCGCTCAAATCGCGTTACCTTTGTAATTTTTTGATATTTTTTATTGTTTGTATGCATCGGTGGGGGCGACATTATTTGAGGTTCAGATCGGTAATAATTATTTTTATTATTTAAAACGACGCCCCACCCTGTATTTTTAAAAATAGTCGTAGTATACTACAGAACTTGAACGGTAATTAGCTTATTACAAACTCACTTGATTAGTGCAGTAATCTTGCCATTATTTAATATTTTATTTTAGCTTCCTTCATGTGCTAAATAAGACTACAGGTAAAATATCCATTTTTGTGGTAGAAAACTTAACAATCATTTCAGTTTGATATATGTCAACTTCCAAATTATTCAAGAACGTGCAGAGTCTTTTGTAGAGACAAGGATATAGAGACACCAATATGATTTATTGCAGAGTTTTTATCTAAGGCAAAGATCATACTTTTCGTAATACACATCTTACCTAATTAGTTACAAACCTGTTTTATGCGCTTATTTTTATTTGCCTCGTAAAAGGGAAATATTGTAATCGTGAAAAAATCACCCTCCCAGGTTTTTACAGATCTTCACGTTTGAGTGTCTCTAGATGCCAAAAAACATATTTTCTCAATTCCGAATCTCTGTCTGTTTGAGGCATACTACTAAAACTACTTATCGGATTGACTTCAAATTAAAATATTACGTAGAAATAAACTGGAAACAATTTGGCTCGATGCCAAGATGGTAAAATAAAATGGCTGGTTAAGAAATGATTTAAAAAATCAGGCTGAAAAAACTACTCATTAGGTTGATTTCAAATTTTGTGCAAGAATTAAGTGTGACATAGAGATGAACTGGTAAAATTGTGGTTCTAATTCAAGATGCCGGAACAAAATGGCGGTAAATAATTATTTAAAAAATTAAATTAATAATTAAAATTATAATTTTATAGATCTTCACGTTTTAGGCTCCCTAGATGCCAAAAAACATGTTTTCTCAATTCTTTCTAGCTAAAAAACTACTTAGCCGATTGACTCAAAAAATAAGGATCATATGGGAATGACCTCAATTTTGGTAAAATTCCAATATGGCGGAACAAAATGGCGGCCTAGTGTTGTGTTAGAAAAATTATTCATGAAAAAATCAAGTGTTGCCCAGGAATGAACTAATAATATTGTGATATGGCACCCAATAAAAATGACAATATATGTGTTGCTAAATGACTATTGCGGTAAAGGATATTTACCGATTTTTCACAACTGAATTCCTTCCTTTTTACTTTCCTTGTAAAGTATTGTATCGTGAAAAAATCAGCCTCCGACATTTTTTCAGACCTTAACGTTTCAGGGTCCATAGATGCCGAAAAACATGTTTCACAATCCGTCGTCTGTCTGTTTATACGACTACTTATCCGATAGACTACAAATTTTGGTCAAAGTTAAAGATCATTTGAGGATGACAAGGTAATATTTTGATACAAATCCAATATAGCGGAACTACATGGCGACCTAACAAAATATTTAAAAATTATAAATAAAAACCTGTCATGACGGATTTGTAGGATAATAGTATGACAGAAAATATCAACTTAAGAACAATAATTGTTGCAACTGAATACAACTACACTGAAAAATAGCAATAAGAATGTAATATCACCAGTAATCCTGTAAAAACACCACAATAAACCTAATATAACTCAAATTGGTAAATAAAGCAACAACTCGATGCGGAACAATAATGCATTGTCTTTGGGTTGCAGCGTTGTCAAACAGAGCAAGCATGGTTTAGTATAAGACCCTAAATCCTTGGCCACACCCGCCAGTCACAACACAGATTGTTCAATCTGCTTTTCGCCGTTGATTTCCGCGGAGTATAAGCAACTTTTATTGAATGTTTAGCATGGGCTTCCTGGGTCGGTGGTAGGATACTCGGCTTTGGATGCGACGCATGTGTATTCGAATTCCCGTTCAGGCGACTTTTTAAATATTTTTTAACAAAACATAATTAATAAAAATTCGGATCAAGTGAGCTTAGACTGGTTAGGTTTACTGCAAATAAGTGGTAGCACACTAACCAAATTCCAAGGTTATATTAAAACAAGGATTTTTTAAACAAAATCTATACTGTTATGTGGATCTGTCCCGTTATCGTTAAGTTAGGTTCGATAAAAGCATCATTAAAGCCATAAACCATTATTAAAGCCAAAAAATCACAGCTCAAAACGATAAGAAATTTAAAACGTTAAACTTCACATTTATACAATTATTTTTAAATGAAGATTTAAATTTTCCTAAATCTAAAAAGGTTTTGAATTATGCCTTAAAACCCAACATAAACAAACGATAGAAATGGTTAAAAAATTACTTTTTTAACCTAAAAAAACTAAAATTCTGTACCACCCACGTCGCAAAACGTATTAATGTAAAATACAGCAAAAAAATAAATTGTTTAAAATATTATAATACAAACTATATAGAAATTATGGCAGGTTTCTGACCCACATATTTTTGTTGAATAAAGGATGACCTGATAACATTTCGGTAAAAATCCAAAATGGCGGCCCAGTGAAATGTTAAAACAATAATTACTAATAGCTGCTTATCCAATTTATATCAAGTTTTTCACAAACATCAAGTATAACCGTCTCAGATTTTACATATCTTTACGTTTTAGCGTCCCTAGATGCCAAAAAAATATGTTTTATCAATTCTATCGGAAAAACTAATTATCCAACTTACCTCAAATTTTGCAGCAAAATCAAGTGTTACATAGGAATGAACTGATAACATTTTGATATGAATCCAAGATAGTAAAACAAAATAGCGGCCTGTTGAAATATTTAAGAAAATCAGCCTGAAAATAGTGCCTATTAAATTAATTTCAAGTTTTGTGCAAGAAATAACTGTGATACAGATATAAAATGGTAAAGTTGTGGTACGAATTCAAGATGACGAAACAAAATGGCGGCCAAATGAAATTTTTAAAAATCAACGTGAAAAATCTTGTTCAATTGACTTTAAATCTTGCAGAAAGGTTAAATGTCAAAACGGAATAAACTGGTACGAATTCAACATGACGTAACAAAGATGGCGGTATGTGTCAATGTAAAAATTACCTACCGAATTTATTTTAAATTATGCCCAAAAGTTAAGTGTGCCATAGGTCAGAAACTAGTAAAATATTGGTAGGAATCCAATATGATGGAACAAAATGGCGCCCAAGAAAAAATTTTTGAAGACAGTGTATGTAATACATATATATATATATATATATATATATATATATATATATACACCAAAATGGGGTTACACTTTACTATTCCTAACAAAAAGAAAAAAATCATAACGTGCGAAGTTCCGGGCAAAGGAGATTTACCGATTTTTAAACGTGTAAACGTTTCAAATTTTTAACTTTCATTTTATATCATTTCAATTTGAAAGCTTCAAGCGTATTTCTAATCCCGCCTTAAACAAAGAATTAGTTATATACCCTGACAGGCTTTCAAAGCTAATCGCCGTATCAAAACTAATCTATAATCCCTTTCAATGCTTCTAAAATCCAATTTGTCGTTTTGAAATATGAGCTCGTTGTGTTTGGGCTCACCTCATCTATCTCCATGTTAAACGCACACAGCACAGCATACTTGGAATATAAATCTTTATTGAGGGCTTCACTTTATATAAGCTGTAAAAGTGAAAAATATTTAGGGTACTTTATTCAGGAATGTACTTAAATTTGACATATATGAAGTAACGGGTCGACACAAAAACTATTAGGAACTGAAAAAGCACAAGACAAGTGATTATTAAGTGTAATCTTAAAAACAAGCTTTTATAAAAACACAATAGAAAACAAAAAAAAAATAACTTCCTGATTTAATAAGTTTTTTAATGTTCCTTTATTTTAAACCTTTAAGTCTTTAGAACCACCTAAAAATACTAATACGAATCCAATCCTATAAGCACGCTAGTCGGTTTTTAAGACCTAAACCGAGATAAAAAATCAACGTAAAAAAAAACAGATTAATAAATCGAACTACATTTAAAATAATACATAATGACTGCCGATTAAAATACTGGCAACAACGTAATTTCTAGAAAATTTACCGTCTTTTTCTAACCAAAAAAAAGAATTACAAAAAAAAATTTGTAGCAAATGTCTTTCTACTAACTCAATATCGAAAAAAAAAATAAAAAAAAAAAATAAAATCCCTGCCAGCAAAGGCAAATCTAATAAGTCACAAGGAATTAAAACTAATTAAAAAACTTTTTAAGTAAAATCTGCAATATATAAGATTTTTTTTTAAATAATCAAATAAGTAATATTTGAGTTTTGCTCGAAAAAAATGCAAAATAGCAATAAAAAGTGAATTACTTGCTTTAGCTTACTTGTCAAGCTTTACATATTTTTTGAAAAATGACAAAAAATTGACCTACTCAAAATTTTGAAAAATTATTAGTACATATCTGGCAGGGAAGATCACGTGATTGAATTTTTTATTGTTTCTTGTCATTATGTTTCCAGAGAAAATTTTGTCCAAACTTAAATTTTATTTAGATTATAATTAGTGACGGCTCGTACTCTAAAATTTAGGGTCGGCCGAGGCTCAAGGCCAATCAAGGGCGGTTTTACGGTGAGGGGGTAATGAAATAATTACCCCCCTCCCCCCACCTTAAGTCCGGTCAAACATCATGTGTAATTTACATATTTTTACGTAAAAATTATGATTAAAAACTTGGCTAGGAAACACTACAGCACAAAAGCGACCTGTTGGATTGGGTCTCTTGCATATCCATAGATAGAGTATTGATGTAAATATAAACAATCTAATTAATAAATTTACTGCAGGAAAAAGTTGAACGTTATTCTGTAACTATTTATTAGAGGCTGTTTTTATTTCACTTATGCCACAACAAGTATTTCAAAATACAAAAGTTCTAACCACACTACACCACAACTTGTTACGTTCTGGACGCGCATTTCGCTAACCATTATAATATAATAAACTGATGATGCTAACTTGGTTAGCGAAACACCCATCCAGAACGTAACAAGTTGTGGTGTAGTGTGGTTAGAACTCTTGTATTTTGATCTATCGTCCACCACAGGTTCCAGTGTTAGGACATAAAATATAATAACAAACTTTTTTTTTAAATTAACCCTTTCCCCAGAAAGGTTTCCTAAAATCGTCCTTCAGGCCAATGTGGTATTAATTGGTGCCGCGTCCAAATATGGTAAAATACTAGTCTTATTTTTTTCCGTTTATTTCTTCAATGATAATTAGGTAGGCACCAACCTATAGATAGCAGATGTAGGCTAGAGCATAAATTTAATAAATAAGAAAAAAATGTTAGTAAAACGCTCTAGTCAGTCAATTTATTGTTTTGATATTTTAATGTATCTTGCCTCAAGAGGAAAATAAATTAGATGCCAAACTAAAGGCTACATACACAACCAAAAAAGTATATCGTCCAGCAAGAACCATGATGCGGCCGGCCGACTTATAAAAAAAATTGCAAATGATATTTTAAAATATTAACTTCTCATTTCGCCGCCACATTTAAACATGTAACATGAAGTGACAATTACTAATATAATATATTAACCATCATTAGTCGTGATTAATGTAAAGAACTAACAAATTAATTTAAAAATAAGTAGTTTCATTTTCTAATAATTACAATTAATACCTGTAAAATCGTAGTATTCAATTGGGAAAAATTCCAGGGATACGGCCACATCGAGACGGGCCGGTGTTGGGTGATATAAGCTACGACAAACGTTATAGCCGAGGTTATAGCATGGAAATGTATGCGAACGTACTACGTACCGCGTCAATTAGTAGATGCAGTCAAGCATGTGAGGTGATGGAATCGGCTGGCCGAGCCACCGTTTATAATAAATATATTGGAATGTCTGTGGACGGTGGCTGCTGTTAATGGCGTTATTTGTATGTAAGTCAAGCAACGATAATAGGGATACATACCTATGTGCCCAGGAAATAGTAACCTACATTTTGGTTTTGTGCGTTTTCGGGATGTCTGCAAAATTATTTTTGAAAAATATTTACTTTTTAAAAAGAGAATTTTCCCTGTACATTTGCTGGTACCGCCCGGCCGACCCTGCCGCCCCTGAGGAGTCGTCACTGATTATAATTAAGGATAAAAGCTCATGAAACATCAAATTAGACGCTATTAAAATCATTTTTGTAATAGTAATTATTAGTAAAGTTATTTACAAAAAATTAATATATGGAAAAATTTACATGAAAATTACATATAAAAAGATATTTAACAGTAATACCAAATATTCTTCAGTAACGTACTGCGATGGAAGGAAAATGTAAGCCAAATGATAATTTCATTAGGATCTATAAAAAAACATTCTATTTTTAGCCAGTTTATTTATAATTCTATTTAGATCAATCTTTAATGATTATTCAATAAGTCAAAAAATCCCGATCCAAAAAGAAATCTTAAACGATTTATTGTCGACTTTATTGAGAAGTCGGGGTTAAGAATTATTTTGGCCCTTGATTCAGATATGGAGAAGTCTCTGGACTCGTCTCCAGAGTGAGTCCGTCTTTGTCAACACCCCTTTAATGTGAAAGATACGCCACAGTTCTAAGTTTACCACGGCCCATTTAAGTGACGGTGAATGTACTCAATATAGGATTTTGACACTCAATCTTGAATCTCAGTGAGCCCGCCAATCACAACGCAGATTTTTCAATGTGTTTTCTATTGGTTTGTCGTCGTATAAACAAGTTTTGGGTACTCGACTCTTTTTTTATAGAAAACTTATAATTAATTAAAAATTTCGGATTATTTATAGATTAGAATTGATTAGGTTAGTCCTAAAGAAAGCGCGCGGTAGCGCGCCAATTTTATGATTGTTAAAAATTCTTCAATTTATTAAAAAAAACAATTTGTAAAATCTTAAAGAAAGTTCAAGTTGGTAAATCTTATTATCCCGGCATGTCGTTTCTATTATGTCAACTCTAACCCATGCTCTGAATATTAAACTATAACTACGTCGAAATATTGGCCTATATAAAACCGCTTTGTTTCATTTGTATACAAATGAGGCTGTCCCCAAAACGAAAACTGACCATACTAAACCCCCAAACAATCAAATAAGGCTCACAGGAAGTAAATAACGACAAAAACCTTTTTAATAATGATTTCCCGAGGCTTTCCATTTTAGTACTGTTGGCTCGTTAAACAACGTAATGGAGCGATATTATGTGAAATTGCGGTAAAACCTTCATGTGACATTGTGGTCATTTCAGTATAATTCTGGTTACGTCCGGGATTGGTTTTTGTTATTGCATGATGTGCATAATCCCATCGTCATGAATTTTGTTTTTTATTGTCGAAGCTAAGACCGAATTGCCAGGGGGTATTTAAAAAAAAATCGTGTTGAGATTTTGCTAATGCAGTGTAATCATTTTTCATAATCATATTAAAATAATAAAAAAACGTATTTTGGCAAACAGTACTTCCCCATATATCAAATCAATGAAACTATCCTCACCTTTTCAGCGAAGCTAGAAAAAGTGGACGGAATTTCAACACTCTTCTCAATAGAAGGCGGAAAAGGATTGGAAAGTAAGTCCGATCAGCTTTTGGCCTGAGCATGAAATGGTACGTATATCAATGGTTTTCTCAAGTTGAGGTTTATATGTAAAAAATATAATAAAAGTATATTGCCATTTTTTAAAAATATTATTTCTTTATTTATCAAAATTTAGCTTTTTACGCTCTTTAAAAAACATACAATTTTAATTTTGTTTTTAGGGAGCCATTTCACCCTCTTAGACTAAACTTATTTAATGGAAAAAATAACTCATGTATGCAAAAAGAGAAAATAAATTTGCCTACTTTAGCGTTTTTTTTTTAAACCGAGCGTTATCTTATTAAAAAAAATTGCATTTTTAAGGGGCTCTGGTATTCAAGAGTACCCTGTATAATACAAAAAAAAGGTATAAAAAAAATAAAATAAATCTGACATATTTCACCCTTTGTTTTTTCAACAAACCTCTTTAAAACAAAACATATTTGAGTTTTTTGGAGGCTTCTTCAAATTTATAGGGCTACCCTGTATATTGGAAAAATTAGAATACATTTGACGTGTTTCTCCGTTTGTTAAAAAATCTAAAAGCTCTTTTTCGTTTTATAGATGCTGTTTATTCCTCGTAAGGATGTATAAGTGAAAAAAAATGTTTATGATGAAATTTGACGTGTTTCCCTAACTAAATACATTTTTTTATTTTCAGGGTGCTATTTCAGCCTCCTAGGCCTACCCCGTACAGTTGTTCAAGGTGCTGCTTCATCCTATTTGGGCTACCCTGTATACTGAACAAAAATTGTTTAGTATACAAAAAATGAAATAAAATAAAATTTACTTCGGCATTTTTCGAAATATTACGTTTTTTTAAGCGACTTCATATGAGAGTATCTACCTACGCCACACTTCATTTTTGGGCTTAATTTAAAATAATCCAGTAAGTAGTTTTTACATTAACACACACCGCCATTTTGTTACGTCATGTTTAATTCGTACCAGTTTATCCCTATATAACATTAAATATTTTTGCAAAATTTAAAGTCAATTGAATAAGTTTTTTTTACATCGACTTTTAAAAAAATATATTTGGCCGCCGTTTTCGTCCGCTATTTTGAATTGGAACCACAACTTTACCTCTATACCACACTTAATGCTTGCACAAATTTAGAAATTAATTTAGTAAGTAGTGTTTACAGGATAATTTTTTAAATATTTTATTATCAGTTCATTCCTATATAACACTTGATTTTTGTGCAAATTTTGAGATAAATAGTTTTTTAGTAATATATTTTTAGTAATATATTTTTTTTTAATTTCACTAGGCCACCATTTTGTTTGTCATATTGGATTTTTACCAAAATATTACCAGATCATTCCCATATCAACCTTAATTTTTGTCCAAAATTTGAAGTCAATCAGGTAAGTAGTTTTTGAGCTATACCGTAAACTGGTAGATAGACAGACAAACCGACAGACGGACAGACGGAATTGATAAAACATATTTTTTGGTATCGAGGGACGCTAAAACGTAAAGATATGTAAAACATGAGAGGGTAATTTTTTCACGATTATACATATTTTATTTAGCCGCCATTTTGTTCCGCCTTCTTGAATTAATACCACAGTTTTACTAGTTCATCTGTATACCACAATTATTTTTGGCACACAATTTGAAATCAGGCTGAATTTTTAAATATTTTACTTAAGCCGCCATTTTGTTCTGCTATCTTGGATTCGTACCAAAATTTAAGCAGCTGATTCCTACACAATACTTGACTTGTTTGCAAAATTTCAGATTAATTGGAAGAGTAGATTTTTAGTCATAATTTTTTTAACATTTCACTAGGCCACCATTTTGTATGGCACATTGGAATTTTATCAAAATGTTACTAGTTCGTCCCCATATGACCCTTAATTTTTGATCAAAATTGAAGTCAATCGGGTAAGTAGTTTTTTAGACAGACAGGCCTCGGAGGGTGATTTTTTCCAATGCCAATTTCTTAAAATCATGAACACAAGATTGCAAGCGCAAATACTATCTACAGTAGTTGCCTTAAGAGAATGAAGCAACAGTTTGTTAAAGCGAGATTTAAGGGTTTACAGATTAGGGTAAAACACTTTTGCTATTAAGAGGTATCGTAATCGGGACACTGTGGGAACAGGGAAGCGAACAATGTGGTAAGTTCTAGGTGTTCGCATGTGAACAGTTAAAGGATTGGTGATCAGAGATGACTGATGAGAGTATGTTGTGTTGTTGAACTGATTAGCGTTCTTTGCTTTCTTTTTTATGATTTTTTGGAAATCCTTGAACAAAGATAAGAAAGTAGGTTGTTGATGTAAAGGACGAATAGCTTATGTGCCAACACTGAACCCTGCATCGAGTCAGAATGGATCAAATGCTCTCGATACATCAGGAGCAATAACCTGGGCGTCGTCATGAATTAGATGGAATTGTCCTAACTACTAGTTACAAAAGTTAAAAGAGTTGCTGTGAATCTTGGGTGGAAACAGGAACGTAATTTAAAAGAACAAAATTGCTGTGCAGATTATCTTACTATTAATATCTCTACTACTATAACTCCTCTACCTGTGTTTATACTAAAACTATCAAAAAAGTTAAATTAAAAAGCTATACGTAGTTTTAAGAAGTTTTAAATGTTTATATAAGATTATTTCGGAGCTATTAGTATAGGCCCAACAGAAAAAACTCCATATGATTGGTATTTTTAAATTATACATACAAGTTTAAGTGTATTTCGAGCAATACACCTCGTATCTAAAGTAAGATTTGTAACTATGGCTAGAATCGATCTTTTTGAATTTTCTACCGATATAAAAAAACGATTGGTTTATTGTAAGTGAATGTAAGAAAATGTAACTCATAATATTTTGATCTGTTCATAGCTACAAAATTAACAACACTAAGACATAACGTATCCCAGATTAAATATTTATACATAATTTAAAAAGCAATAGTAAGGCGTCTCAAGACTTTTTTTTTGGAAAACCACATAAAAATAATTTTCTATAAAAAATAATAAATTTAAATTTTACTGAATTTTTATATGTTCAATATAAACTCGAACATGAAGGAGGGGTGCAAAAGACGATAAGACACCCTGTAGTTCCCTTTTGGCTTACTTATAACTGATTGTATTCTTTCTGACAAAAAAAAAACATACACGTGTAAGTCTGAAAAATGAGCATTAGTTAGAATTGACAGGAAAGGAATCAAAGCTCGATGATAGATAAGACCAAATAAACCAACAAGAGACAATCTGAAGAATTTATAACCCTGGGATCCGAAAATCTCAGAAGTAACAATACCAAAAAAGGTAGTATCGACGCGGGAGAGCAAACGAAAATCGCGTATAAAATTAAGCTTAGGTATCTAGAAAACACACAGGCCCTTTGTGAGAACAAGAAGGCTATTAGATTAGGCAGTTGCAATTTTTTCCTTGAAAGATTCATTTATGTCTATGTTTTAAAAGTACATTATGGATTTTTTTTGGATCAAGATGTATAAACTCTTCTATCCTTCATCTAGCTATTTTCAACGTAGAACACCCCTCGGAGAGCTGAATACTTTAACGTCAGTGATGACGCATTAGCGAGAAAAGGTTGTGGAAAGTTAAATTTTTGAACGCATATGCATTTTCGACTCTCCGATCAGGAATTTTCGTTGATAGACATCAAATTAGAACAAGCACTAATTTTATTGCACATTGAACGCTCTTCTCTATGAAAACAACAGGTACCAATATTATAAATTGTATTTTTGTAAAGGTTACAGGAATTCAGAGACATTTTCCAAAAAATTGTATTAGATTGCTATTAGGGAAAAAGGATTATAGAACGAAAGCTTTCACGGCTTAGGTAAATTAAGGAATCATGGTTCTTGGAATTAAAGCCTGTCACAATTTAGGACAGTTCCAGCGGAATGCTTGTGTTCAGATACAGGAGATTTAGCAATTTGTTTCTTTCCTAAGCCTAGTGGATATGGATTGTCTATTATTCAAATATAAACATCATTATAGAACAAGAAATTGCGTATATCCCTTCCGTTTGGCTTTCCAAACGTCCAAATGTCCTTAGACGATCACTAAGCTAAAGCTAGGGCGAGACAGGGCAGTACTCGGTTTGGGCAAAAAGATTAAACCAAGTTATATCTTGCTTTAGTGAAACAACAAAAAAAAAACGATGAAATGAAGTACCAACTAACAATAAACTTACAATAAATATATTTAAAATTAGTGAAAACTCCATTCGCAAATGCTCAAAATGCCGGCCGTCATTGTCGATAAAAAGTTGCAATCTTTCCTGTATTGATTGGACTGCAGCCTTCATAGCAGAAGTGGACTTCAAAAGAGTAAAAAGTCTCAAGAAAATCGATCATCGCCTTTCAGTTTTAGGAGTTGGTAGGTAAAATAAGTTATTATAGCGGCTATTTATACGTCGAGTGTAAAAATGTATTCGTGAAAGCATATTGGGGCAATCTAAATTATTATTTAACAATTTATACAGGGTGAGAATATAAAAATATTCTTCCCAATTTTTCAAAGAAAATAAATTAAATCTATTATGTAATTCATTATGTGGAAAGCCTTGAGTAGAATAATTACCATCGCATATTTAGACATATATTTTAGAAATTTTCTCTGCACTTTTTCCAAGTTAACAATATTTATATTAAAACCGGGAGACCAGACTACGTCAGCGTACTCCAATTTTCAGCGAACATATGCGAAATATAACGATTTAATGGTTTCAATATTGTTAAAATCCCTGGTACATCTTAGAATAAATCCATATGCTTTAGACGCTTCAAAAATAATGGTATTAATATGAGGAGCAAAGGACAGTTTTGGGTCAAAAATGACGCCAAGATCTCTAAATGAATCCACACGAGACACTACGTTATTACTAAGTGGGTACTGAAAAATAATTGGAGATGCTTCTGTAGTAAATCACATTACGTTACACTTTCCAACATTGAGCCGCAGACCATTCTCTAAGCACCATTTGCTAACCAAATCAAGATTTTATTGCAGTCTAATACAGTCGTCACCGCTCTTAATTTTTTTATACAACTTTACATCGTCAGCATAAAGTAAGATATCTGCATGAAGTTTAATTCCAATATCATTAACAAAGTAATTAAAAAGTAAGGGTCCTAGTACCGACCCCTACTTTTATTAGAGGCGGATAATATCTCAATCTATTACGGTAAAATATTGCAAAGTGTTCTTCTTACAACATCTATATTTTTTTAAATTATTCATACCAGCATAGATGGCGAAAAAGTTTAAAACTTTAAAAAATAAAAATTATAACTAATAAAAAATTATTTAATCCAAATATCTCACAAATACAAATGATAGTATTAGAATTATTTAGTAATAAAAACAGGTGGTTATTACGAAATGATCGATATGATATATGTGTTAGGAGCAAGTGAAAGGAATTGTTTGTTAGCCATAAGAATATATCACGAAAAGTATTCTGATAGAAGATAAACACGAGAAACGTTTTTGAAAAAATTTTGTAACGGTCTGATGAGATAGGAAATGTAGAATACACGAAAACTGATCGAGCCAAACCTGTTTTAAACTAGTTAGGACAGCTAGGACTTAGCTAGGACAACTTAACAACTAGTTTAAACTAAATTTTAACTAACTATTTAATTAGATGTTCAAAATGACCATTGCTTTATTCGACACAAATATTTAAATGATTTTCAAAAGATACGTTAACATCTCTTAATGTATTAAAATTAATATTATTAAATACACTCCGGATTTTTTCCTTCATATTTTCTTTTGTAATCGGAGGTGTTTGATAGACTAAATTTTTAACAAAGCCCCCCAAAAATAGTCCATTTTTGTCAAGTCAGGGGATCAAGGCGGCCACGCATTCGCTCTTCCTATCCAGCGTTCTTAAAATTGTTCATTAAGAAATGCATGCATATCATCCGACGTATGATAAACTGGGGCACCGTTATGCATAAACCATATTTGATCAAGGACGTTAATCGGGATTTGGTATAATAATGTCCCAAAATCTTGCTTCAAAAACTGGAGATATGCAGATGCATATACAGTAAGCCTTTCTCCAAAAAAAAAGGCCTACCGAGGACAAAATTTCCAACAATTCCACTTTAGACGTCACCTATTTTGACTAGTGCGAAGATAGTGAGGATTTCTAGTAGCATAGTAATGCAAATTACTTCTATTGACATTTCCATTTGTGTGGATGTTGCTTCGTCACTAAATAACACAAAGTTAGTAAATCTTGGCTCTCTCTGAATTTGTTGTTGTGCCCAGTAACAAAAATCTACTCGCCTGTGATAATTATCCTTATAAAATTCTTGAAGGAGTTAAATATGGTATGGGTGAAACTTGTTTTTTTTTGAATTTCTAAAACATAGGTGTTACTTACATCTGTTTCCCTTGCAGTTCTTCTTGAGCCAATATGTGGGTCTTCTATAATTTTTAAGTTTACCTCTAACCATTCTCCTCATTTAAAACAGGTCTGGCGTGATCAGCGTTAGTGTATACTACATTTCCCGTCTCATCAAACCATTGCATAAGTCTTTCAAAAGCGCGGTTGTCTCCTATAAGGATACTTTTGGTGATATATTCTTGTCGCTAGCAAACAATTTTTTTCCCTTGCTGCTAACACATTAATTATATCGATCATTACTTGTCTATTAAAATTCTATGTCTATTAAAATGCATCTCTGCGTCTTACAATAATAACTGTATTTGGTTTTTAATACAAAACTCAACCACCAGCAATACTTGACAATTCAAATCTGTATTTTTGACAGTTTAATTTCATTTATAAAAATAAGGCCCACTAGATTTTTGCTACTGGGCACAACAACAAATTCAAAGAGAGCCAAGATCTGCTGACTTTGTGTTATTTATTGATGAAACAACCTTCTACAAAGATAGAAAACACGTCATAATTTTCATTATAACGCTACTGAGAAACCTTATTTTACTCGCACAACTAGTCAACATAGGTGATCTCTTAACTTCAAATGTACCTCTAATATTTTCGAAAAGTAGCCATAAATCTTGAACGACTATATATAAACCCCACAAATCCTATATTGGGTGAATGGCCAAAAAGGGATGAATCTGAAATCTAACAATATACAGTTAATATACAGGGCGTCTCATTTAATTTAATTGAGAAAATTTGCATCCAGGATTTTTATTTACCCTGTATACCGTTGTTAAAGGATACTAAAGAAAAATACCTCAGTTGAAAGAAGCCACATTTGGAAATTTGTACCATGCTAAAATGATTTATGCCAACGCATTAAAAAAATATAGTGCGTCAAATTTACCTCTGATATCTTCATATCTTAAATGACTCTGTATAGACCTCACAAAATTATATTGGGCGAATGGCCAAATAAGGGAAAAATCTGAAAATAAAATAATATACAGGGTATTCCATTTAAAAAAAATGTAAGTTTGATTTGTGGCAAACTTATTCTCAACCCTGTATAATCGAAAATCATTATAGGTTGAAGCTCTCAGCAGTCCCTACATTTTTTGTGTACATTCCCACAATCTGACCTATTGAACTTGAAGGCACTGTTGGACCACCCTGTGTGTGTATTATGTGTTTTGTTATGTTTACATACCTCAGAGAAAATGATGAATTTTGAAAAATTTTTACCTCTCAACAGTTGACCTATATTTCTTAAAATTATAAAAACATAGAACATCTACGTTTTTATAGCAGACTTATGATTTACTCTATTAGAACTGTTGATAAATAAAAACTGTTCAAAATTCATCATCAGAGGTACGTCTAAGTTTATGGGATTTGAATTAGAAGCTGCTGAAAGGAAAATGGATAATCTGCTTGTAATAAAATATTTCAATTGACTAAGAGCTGTGGGCTTAGAGTTCTATTACCTTAGTCTTTAACTAAGAAAACACAGTAATTAAATCTGCTGGATGTTCTGGGATTCCTAAACATTAAACGGAACTTAAAGAGTGAAGTGATTAATATTTTAAAGGTGTATTTTGTTTCTCAAAAAAATCCATAACGATGCTATCAGTCAAAATTAATTATGTAATACAGCAAAATAATACATATAATAGGATTTTTTTTCATATCAGGAAAATGCTTGTGCGAATTTATTAAGTGAATAAAAATAATGTTACTTTTCATAAAACAACCCAAAAAATAATTGGTGAAATTAAGACTGAAACAATAACATGTCAAATAATAAAATAAAATAGAAGTAATGATGTAATAACGTATTACACAATTATAACAATACCAGTCAAAACGTATAAGAACACATAAAACTACATAACCAATTAGTTTAATTGCTTTTATAATTGCAAAGTCCTGAGACTAAAAATGTATTCCGGAAAGTGATTATTGTAATTTTAGTCGGTCAATCCATAATTTGTACGATTTCCTTGTTCTCCTAATCGGAACTCTCCCCCATTTACTAATTTGTGTAAGGAAACGAGCAGTGCATTTCTTCTCCGAAAATCAAGGGTTTCTATTTCGCAAATACGAACTCTTGTATTATAAGACGTACCTTGATATAGGAAATTAAATTTAAATAAAAGACATTTTGCAAATTTATTTTGAACTTTTTCGATTCTGCTGATGTGACACTGACATGAAGGACTCCAAATAGTAGAGAAGCAGTAGTCTAAAATACTCCGTGTCGTTTAATAAAGCCTAGCAGTCTAAATAAAAGCACTTTATATTTAGTAACACTCGACAAGTCTCTCAATGTCAAAATGCAGTTGATTGAAGTCAGAGGAGACTGGTGTAAATAATTTTAAGTAGTCTCCATATAAAATACCAATTTGCTGTAATTTTCTCAGAACAAGCTGATGGCAGACACGGTTAAACGCCTTAGATATGTCAGTGTAAATGACATCAATCTTTTGGCCAGACTCAGGCGACCCGGACAACGACTGACAATATCTTTATAAAGGAATGGTAGGGATTCGATCCGGACCGACCCTCTTAGAAAGAACGAGGGCCTTTATTTTATTACATATTTCTGCTTCTGCAAAATAATGTGTGAAAAGTGAAGTTTCTGAAGAACTTATCGGTCTGATTTTACTTAAATCTGTGTTTTGGTGATTGGAATAGCAGGACTGAAAGTGAACAGCAAACGCATTGGCAATGGTATTTAAACCAAACCTGGAATATCTTTCCAAGTTTCAAACAAATGACCAAAATTATCTGATATGTCCGGAGTAAGTAGTTCAGTCTGTGTGACATACGTAAGGTAACACATGTCGGTTCGAATTTTAACCCCACGTCATATATGAAAATGGGCTAAAGGTTCTTTTGATATTTTTTGAAAAGGCGATTCATTTCCTCAATAAGTTTTCTATATGTTTATTGATGCCAGGAAATAAATAGAAGTGTTGAACCATTTTCTTTAAGTAAGATTCCGATGACAAAAAAGACTATTTCATAAAAAAAATTGCCCGATGTAACTTTTAAACACTAACTCGATTGTAGTTTTTTATTGGCGGGACGTACTGAAATTAATAATTTATTTCAATTGCTGGAGACTACAGGTCAATATTTACAAGAGGAAAATTAGAGGATAAAATCAATACGTTGACGAAGGTCATCAGTAAATATTAAATCTACAATTCTGCCCATGTTGTGTAATTAATTCACTTGCTTTAGGTCAAGAAACCTCACTGAGGCCAAAACCAGGGTATCTTCTAGATCCATTCCACCAAAAGGAGTTTGAAATCTCCGAAAATGAGAAATGTATGGTTTTCGAACCTGTTTAGAGATTCACAAATATCCAGAAAGTTTGATTAGTTAGAATTTGTTGGAAAACGTACGCATCTTTGTACCATATCAATTTTGTTAAATATCATAAGAACCCAGACATCATCGTACTGAAGATGAGTAGGAGTATCAAAGATGGCTGTGTTTGGTGTGAAAGCCTTAATTAGTTTCCGAGAAAATCTCGAAAAACTTTTAAAGATTGGCTTTTTTGCAAATGTTAATAACTTATGCAATTTGCAGCATTTGAAACTTTGTACAACTACTTTTTACGTGATGTTAAATATGAGTCCAAAATATCGTCCCTGTGAGTTTATTAATTCGCGAGTTATGTCTGTTCATTTATAAAGTGAGGCATTGTTTAAGTATAAATTCTGCTGCAAATGCAAGTATATAGCGTAGATTACTATTGACATATTGTGATACATTTTTAACTATTTATATTGTTGTTCTTGTCCAGGTATGCTCTCTATTTTGAACGTAACCTTTGCTTCTCTGACAAGTAAGTAGATGACAAAATTTGATACTCTTATTTATTACAGTCAAACTTTTTCTTTTTATTAAAAAACTAATTAATAATCTAAATTTCAAATCAACTTATTTCCAAAAAAATAACATATTTCCCCATGTTTTATTAAAATTACACAATAAACTAATAAAAATTTCTTTTACATCGAAAAAGTAAATTAAATTATGAAATTTTTTTTATTGTTTTACATATGTTTTGATATTTTATATATATTTTTCATACATTTATACTATTAAACTAACTTCGGTTTTATCAAATCGATGAAAATTTAACTTTTTACCATTCTTTCATTTGAATTCTCTGAGAGAAAGTTAATTCCTAGTTTTCAGGTAGCACTGAAGATGGCAAAAGCCTAAAGCGCTTTGCTATGATTTTAATTAAAAAATATTTGCACGAAATGCAAAGTTTCTACTTTTCCAAAAAACTGTAAATCTATGTCTATTAGCAAAAACATGCATATTTTTATCGGCTCAATCGTTTTTGAGCAGGTGGAACGGAATCGCCGGCGTCGCGTCGGTAGACAGGTTCAAAACTGGGCAAAAAAATTTCGCACACGTTCCATTCCAAAAGTTTTTTAAACTTCAGCCTTAACACAGATGCAAATTAATTTTGTGCCAGTTTCTACTAAGATGCAGGCGTTTCATCCATAAGTTTTTTTCTCGCGTTGTTTGCGAACCTCGCGTTCGCAAACAACACTTGTTATTAACTTTATTCTAATACTGGTAAGTTCAGAAATTTTTTGTATACAAAATATAACACTTTAACGGTATAGGTATTAACGCAATTTCAGCTCTTAATGTTCATAATCAAAGTGACAGTTAATTAAAAAAAAAAGAAAAAATCGAAGATAAACAAAGTTTAATTTTTTACAGCAATCTCTGATAATTGTAATTTCTTTACACGTTTTAAACACTAAAGCATTTCGTAATTTTTATTTTCTAGATATACCCATTCAGAATGAATAGTTTTTGCTTTTGCCGAACAGGGAAGCGGTTTAATTGCTAAAGAGCATCAAACGTAGTCTATTTTTCTACTTAAAAAAATAAAAAATACTGTATTTACCTATCTTTGATCCCGTTTATTTTAAAAAAGGAAGACTTCAATGAAAGCGTTTTCTTAAAATTTGATCGAAAGTTAGTTTTTTCGACAATTAACAGTTAAACAGTACATATATCAGATATCACAGTGAATTTTTTTGGACACCATTTAATCGTCCATGCCTCCCAAATCGAAAATAACACATACATATTTTTCTATTGTTCGAAAGCCCTTAAACTAGCCCATAACTGAGCCAAATTTAACTTGTTTACTTTTAGTCGTTTGCGAGCTATTACGACTTTAAGGTAAAAAGTACGTTTGCCACGACGACCACGAGTACGGTATAGCAGATACAAAAGCACTCCCTGACGTCATGCCGTATTAAATCTGGTACATCAATTACCTATAATTAATCATTTCATTCATTTATTCCAAACTTTGGATTATTCTTTTTTTTAATGTATAAAATGTGTTCGTGCTTTTTCAAAAAAATGTGCAACTTTCATATTGTATATTGTAATATTAGCCATGATGAACTCTCATTTGCAGCAGAATTATGGTTTAAACAGTGTCTCCCGTGATAAACAAAATAGTCATAACTCGTGAACAAATAAAGTTATCGACGTTTTGTACACATATTTGATATCACGTATTTATAAATTTCAAATCTATATGTTGCAAGTTGTATAAATTATTAACATTTGCAAAAAAACTAATTTTAAATAGTTTCCGCGGTTTTTTCGAAAAATACTCAAGGTTTTTTTTACCAGACATATCTCAAAGGATAAGCTTTTGAAATATCTATAACTTTTAAGCAGGTATTTTTTTTACTGGTGCACCCAATTTTAATATAGGACAAAAATTGGTTTTCGGCATTTTAGGCAATTGCTTATATATTTTCCCCAATTTTTTTGGATGCTTTTATAAAAAATACCATTATTAAGATGCTCTTAAATAAGTCGACGATAATTTTTTTAATAACTGGTATACTATTTTTATACCATTTTCCTTGTCCATAACGAGAAAGGCAACAAAACTGGGTCGCGCTACTTCGAAACTGATTTTCGCGTCATTCAATTTCGACAATTTATATTTCCGCCCGTGACATCGTTCTGAAATCGATCTATTAGTTTGTAATCTTCTTAATTGAAGTGTACAAAAACTGTGTTGGGAACAAACAAAATAAAACATGATTTTAAAGTTATCGTCAATTGGACCAACGTTTTTAAAGTTATTCATTGTTTGGCCAATATAATTATGTAAAATGTTGTTTTCCTATTTGCTTGAATGTTCTAGTTCCTCCCTAAATCAAGTTTGATAATAGTGTGTATCGTTTTGGTTAAGCATGTCTTTTGTTATAAATTGATGATTTATAATAAAGAGACCTTACACTTAATATTTCTGTCTGGGCATACAAAAGACGGGTAGGATACCGCCCATCAAGCTTAAACATTGTTTTAAGTATTTTTTTTGTGACATAATTACAGGAACTAGAGACTGTATAAGGGAATAATATAACATTTTAAGACACTTAACATCAAAGATTTTTGATATAGTTTTAAAAAGATTACTAATCGCTATTTTATAGTAAGGGATTTAGTCTGAGTATACCATTTGAGATTTTCATCTATAACTATGCTAAGATATTTTGTTTTTTTGAGCGATGCAGAGTCCAGACATGATTCTTAAAAGGTAAGTTTGTACTAATTGACACTGCATGAGGTAATCCGCTTTTATAAATTGAGAACATTACGTAAACCCTTTTTATTAAATTTAAAGTAACTTAATTAGAATCGAACCACTCTACAGTTGCTTGTAAATCCATTTTTATTTTTTGCTTCACTTGTTTCCACGTATGATATAATGGTTCCCATATATTGTAACTGTAAGAAGTTCGTTTAAATATACTAAAAATTATACTAGACCGAAAACTGTTCCTCGTGCCATACTATAATTAACAGCCTTTGGTTTGCTGATATTATGATCTACTTCTGTAACATACATAGTTTTGTTGTGTTCTGTTCCTGTTCCTCGTGCCATACTATAATTAACAGCCTTTGGTTTGCTGATATTATGATCTACTTCTGTAACTTGCTGCCTTTCGCTAAGATAGTCTTTAAAGAGATCATGTGTAGGTCCACGAATACCAATGTTATATAGTTTAGATATCGATTTTGATGACTTACAGTGTCAAACACCTTTGCTAAATCAACAAATACCGCAGCGCATGGTTTACTTTTATCCAAACTTTGATTTATTTTTGATAGTGCAATGATAGGTTATTATTTAAAAGTGCAATGATAGGTTATTATTTAAAATTGACATTAATCTTATTTTAAAATCCTTTTCAAAAATCGTTTACCACTCAACATAACTCACCAAATAAAAATTCTACCCTTTTGTTGCCTGCTGACCGGACTAAAAGAGCTTTACTCAAATTCAGTTTTAATTTTATATAAAACGGAACATCATTGAACTTAGTTAAGATTAACTGGCATGGCAACTGAAATATTCAGTGTGCCAGTTGTGTTTCACAGTATACTTTTTCTACGACTGCATAGGAAGCTTTTTGAAAATTAAATTAATAATAAAAGTACGATGCATGTAATTCATTTCTCACGATGTGACGTAACACCTTGCGAAATAATATTTCTTACAGTCTATCGATGCGCCATATTGTGGAAATAGATGAACTAGTCATGATATGTGACTAGGTCAGCTGATATTAAGTTTTTCATTTGTGCAAGATTTTGCGTTTATTGAATCAGTTTAAATATAAATTAATTGTCGTAACATTTAAATTCCTTTTTTTCGGGCTCCAAATTTAGAATCATCCTAAAAAACTCTGGTGATGCAACGCAATTTAAACTTACTCCCATATTCACTAAAAATGTTTAAGAATTAGACCAGTTAGTTGCCTTGATAATATAGAACTTTCAATTCGCCAGTTATTTTTTGCTTACGTTACTGTCATATTTTGTAACTGTGAAAAATTATTTATTCCAATTACCAATGTTGTATATGACATCTCAAACCTATAACTGTCAAGTTCGACCTGATTTAAGTTAAAACCTCTTTAGTAAATACGGCTGTTATATTTTAGAATTAATTATGATATTGAAACATTTTAAATTTCAGGAAAAATTCATATAATAATGAAATTATATTTACATGTTATGTCTAAACTCTTACTTTAAATGTATTATCATTAATAATTATTTTTGGAACTTGACCTACTGTTTAATCTATTTTTGCTCCATTCAGGACGAGTTTATGGCTTTTTAATTTTCTTAATTGGTTTCTATATCCTGGGAAGTTACAATTATCATTTTTTTATTCGACATAAACTGAAGCAACGGGGGCGTTTTTGTGAGAATGGAACGGCTTTAAAGCGGGATCGCAAGAAACTGGATTATCTACAATGTCTGCTGCTAGAGAATTTGGGATTGATGATATAGGTTGTTAGAAAATTAATTAATCTTCACTATATTTTTGAAATGTCTCGTTGACAAGTTAAGAAAATCAATATGTGTGTTCATTAGCTGTCATCAGCATGAAGTGTAAACAATATTCTTTCTATTGAAAGTTGCATTTTAACGTTAAAATCTTCTTATGTTGTTGATAGAATTAAAATGCAGATAATACGGCCTACTTAGCATAACTCTTAAATATTTCCAAACATTCATTTCGAAATCATATGAAGTAAAAAAAACGGTCAAAAGACGAATTGCTTGATAGGAAATTTGCTTAAACAGGGGCGTTTCGACCCGGGGGTGCTGGAGGTGCGGGGCACACAGGTGGTAAGTCAAAAGGGCGGCGATAGCCGCTCGGTTAAAAACAAATAATTTTTTTTAGAATTGCAAATGCGTAAGTATACAGTTATAGTCTACCGTATATCCAAAATCAAACGCTCACCTAGCATCACTATAGTAAGTGGTTTTTACATGATTTTATGAATCAACTATACAAAATGGTTTTCTTAGTTTAACGCTTCCACGTTTGCAGTCTTTTTGGTCCACGCTTCATTCTTTATCCTGAGCGAATCCTTGTGAAATGCATATACTTATTTGCTCGCATATAAAAAAATTGTATTCAAGCCACCCGTTACAAAGTAGTAGGTATTTTTTAAATACTTAAATAACCATTCCTTGATTTTCAAAATATACCTCTTACTAAATTAAATTAGGCATAGGTAACTTCGTAATCTAATAGCATTAGTTAAGGTATTTTGACCAATGCTAATAGCTAATACGAACATGGAACTAGGAACGTGCAATTTTAAAGAAAACTCACGGGATAAATATTGAAATACGTGTTTGCGTTTTTATAATATTAAGTTTAAATAAATAAATAGATTGAATGCTAAAAATGTAGAAAAAATGTTGGATGTTGGTTTTAGAGTAAAATCATGTTTTATAAGTTACGAGAGATTGGGAATATTGATGGACTATACTTGGTTAGTTTAAGAAATTTTGCCTATTGAAAGAATCATTATTTCTAAAAAAATATTAATAATGTATATAATATGTATGTATGTAATAAAAAATTAATAAAAACGAGTAGATTCTTAGATCGCGTTGCGGCTTGTAGCTAGTTTTTGCCTGCTTTGCTGACATCGGCGACAGCATTGTACACGTACATACGATTTTGCGAGAAATTACTTCTTTATGGCCACGGCTTATAAATACACTCGTCCGGATAATTTGTACTAATTGAATTTTGAGCATGTCAATCTCAATAAGTTAAAATACTTTGTGGTCCAAAATTTTTTGACTTCGATTTAGTGAGTGTTGGCGAATGAAAATATATTAATTAAAGGTATGTACCCTTGCTGATATTTCTTTTACGTGGTTAAACATTTAAATAGAGCTTCGAATTTAGTTGAAATGTTCTTAATTTGCAAATATTGTTAAATAAACGGGGACAAGTTTAAAATTATATTTTTTATACAATCTGTTTAAAAACAAAATTATAAAATTTTAGAGGGTGATTTCATACCAAAAATAAAAGGTAGTTTGTTATATACACGTTAATTTTATAAAGTCAACTATTATGGAGCCAAACAATTGTTTTTATATTTTGGTTGTTTTAATGGATATTTTGCCAAATTACTTTGATTATTTTTAAATTTTAAAATATATATGTGTCTTACGTGAGTGGCCAGTTCTTTTAATAATAGAACTATGGATCCACATGGATCTACTTTACGACGTCGATGTCTGAGGCATATAAGAAGCGAAAATAGCATAAAACCGCTGTGTCTATGGTGAAATCATAGCCGTACGAAATCATCTATAGTGATATCATAGGCGTGCCTATGATTTCACCATAGACATGGCGGTTTCATGCTTTTTGCCCTCTCATGCCTCAGACGTCGTAGGGCTAGATCCATAAGATATGTAGCATACTTATATATATATATATATATATATATATATATATATATATATATATATATATAAACAAACGAACTACCAGTATAATTATATCGATAAAGGTCATTTATTTATGCACGTGGTGATCAAATTAAGTAAACATCCAATATAACAGTAGCCTAACAGTTAGAAAGGAATTGAATTGCTTGCAAAATAAAATAAAAACGACTTCACGACTTGTTGGAGCGTTGCTTTCCAAAAGTCAATTATTTAAGTATAATTAAGAAGTAGCTTAAATTACATTACGCATTATAGTTCTTTTTCCAGAAATATTGCACAGCATTGTTATATCATACTCTATTTTTTGCAGATGTCTGATAAACGAAAAAAGCTTTCTGGGGCACAATACAAAAAAGAAAACTTCAAAAAGAAGAATTAGTTAAAAAAGCTTGTGGTTCACTTGAAGCATTTTTGATCCCCGCAGTATCGCAAGAAACGACATCAAGTCACCAAGATGCGACACCAGGTTACCACGAAGCTAATCTAATGGAGGACGAGATTATAAAACCCAGTGGCGAGCCGCAAGAGCAAGAACCCTCTTCGTCAGTAACTCAAATGAAAATGGAAGATATTTTAAGTGGACAATTACCGAGGAGGACTCAGAAGATCGAGGTTGGTTGGACGAAGTAAGTTCCGATGTTTCTTATAAAGACGATGTTTTTAAGGATCCCAGCTATTGGCCTTCCATACTATTTGACAAAATTAACTTTAATAGAGTTAGGCCCAACGCAACTTACAGAAGCAGATGTAAATTTTCCTTTAAATAAAGATAACAGAAGCTTCTCATCTGTGTATTATAAAAAAAGATTAGGTAACGGGGAAATAATTCCCAGAGTTTGGCTAGTGTATTCTCAATCAAAAGATAGCGTATTTTGTTTTCCTTGCAAAATATTTTAAACTTTTTCTAGTGCCTTTGTTGAGGGGTATCATGATTGGAGACATTTATCTCAGATTATAGAACGACATGAGAAATCAAATGGTCACATATGTAATACAATCGTGGATTGATTTACGTTAATCAATTTATTCTAAAACAACTACTGATTCGCTAAATGAGAAAATGGTAAATGTGGAAAAGGATAGATGAGTTTCCGTGTTAAAAATTATAATTTATGTCGTGAAATTCTTAGCAGGTCAAAATTTAAGTTTTAGAGGCAAAAATAATAAGTTGTATGAGCAACAAAATGGAAACTTTTAAAAATTAATTGAAACAACTGCAAAGTTTAATGATGCTATATCAGATCACATTACTAGAATTATTAGAAAAAATAAGACATGAAATAATATCGCTTTTAAAAGTGAGTAAATATTATTCTATTCTTTTGGATTCTACTCCGGATATAAGTCATCAAGACCAGCTTACTGTTATAGTAAGATTCGTTCTATTAAATAATAAATCAAATCAAATAGAAATTAGAGAGCACTTTTTAGGATTTGTTTCAATATTTGATTCAACAGGACAGGGTTTAACTAATGTTTTGATAGATTTTTTAGAGACTTACAACCTTTGTTTGGGGGATTTAAGAGGACAGGGTTATGATAATGGTGCAAATATGAAAGGCCGCAATAATGGTAAAAAAAAAATTCTTGACATAAACCCTAGAGCTTTTTATGTGTCCTGTGCCACGCACAGTTTAAATTTAGTTGGTAATGATGCTGCAAAAGCGTCTTTAGAAAATTAAAAGTTTTTTTTCTATTGTATAGGAGCTTTACGTTTTTTTCTCGGCATCAACTAAACGTTGGAAGGTGTTAAAAAGTGAAATCCCTATTTTAACACTAAAGCCTTTTTCAGATTCTAGATGGGAAAGCAGAATTGATGCTCTAAAAGTCCTTAGATATAATCTAGCCAAAATATATGACGCTTTATATACCATCTATTCTGATTCATTTCCTACGATTAATATGGTTAGACCCCGAACAAAAATACGTTTATTTGACTACGAATGTGAGGATGAGGCACCAAAAAATCCCCAAGATCAATTTAAAATTAATTTTTACTTTATAATATTCGAAACTGCTATATCAAAATTAGATGAAAGGTGTGAAGAAATAAAACATCACACAGTTTTCAATTTTCTCAACGACCTAAATGATTTCCTTAAATCAGATAAAGCACATAGGTCTATAAACTGTAAAGCTATTGAAAATATGTTACATGATCCAACTAAAAATGAAAAAGATATTATAGCTTAAGATTTATGCGATGAAATTGAAAACATAGCACCCTATATTTCTCCTGGAATGAACGCGTTAAATGTGATTCAATACCTATTTACAAATAAGCTGATCTATCTCTTTCCAAATTTAGTGATTACTATAAGAATTTTTTTAACATTACCAGTAACAGTGGCTAGCGGGGAGAGAAGCTTTTCAAAACTTAAAATTATCAAAAATTACTTGAGTTCAACGATGGGACAAGAAAGGCTTTCAGACTTATCTATTATTAGTATCGAAAAAGAAATTTCGGAAGGCATGAATGTTTCAGATATTATCTCAGAATTTGCGTTAAAGAAGGCAAGGAAAGCAAAGTTTATTTAGCCTTACTGATTATGATTATGTATTACGACAAATATTTAGTTCTTATTTTGTTATTTACGTTCATATTTGGTCATTAGGTTAAATAATAATTATCATTATGACAGTAATAAATAAATATTTATATTAACTTTTTTTAAAAATCGGTATTTTATTTAATTTTTAATAAATAGAAACTTTCACACTAGAAGTTACAGGGGGGAGGGGGCGGTAAAATTATTCTGACACACGGGCGGCAGGTAAGCCAGGAACGCCCCTGTGCTTACAGCTAGTACTAGTATATCAGAAATTTCTTATATCCTCTTTTATCAGGTAACCCGTATCAACCAGTTTATTTCTTCAAAGAATACTATATATACATATATTTTTAGTACGCAAAAAGAGTAATATTTAAGATTAAGGCGGCTTTCAGACTAAAGAAACATGCTATGTGCGATTTGCAGCCTGGAGAAGCCTGTGCGCCACTTATTTTAGAATATGTACAAACAAGCCACACAAGTACACAAGTTAGAATTATTCGAATTTTAAAATTTGACCATATAGTTATGAAGTATATTATATTATAATATATATTATTTTCGGTGCGACTAGTTAGGCTAGGAGCGAGAAATTTGAAAGTGGTCGGTTCAATGCATAATTTCTTTCCTCGCATAACAGTCGACATTTAATATAAACATGCGCTATTATATGGGGTAGTATTGTGGTATTTGTGATGGAAAAACTTTTTAAAAAATATAAGTTTTTTCGACGTTTCTTACTCCCTAGAATACGCGAGTAAATATGTAGTTTTTCGATATTTTCAAGAGGACAATAGTTGAATGATAACTATATATTTTTTTAAAACATTATATTATGTTGATAGAGTTGAAACCATGCAAAACAAATTTTAGAAGCCAGGGATTATTCTTTGAATCTTTTTTAGGGCAAAAGAGTCTTAAATATATGCCCGCAAAGCCTTCCTTTTTGAGAAAACCGTTTAAGATACTAATTTGAAATTATTATGCTCACATGTCGCGTAAAGAACTCATTCATGAACCTGATGAAGCTTTTTTTGCTGATAATTTTCCTCCATTACACGTGCTGTAGACTTTTTTTCGGCTCATTGCATATACCAGAAGTGTTACGGATTGTGAGATTTGTAAGATTCGTTCCTGAAGTTGATAACGGTGTTTATTTACACTTTGTAAGCCAAAGCCTTTAAATGGCTTCACAAAAAAATAATTCAAAGAATTTAAGTTAGGAGACCTCGAAGCCCAAGGTTTATTTTGCTTTTGATCTCCTGTCACTGTCGCTTTGATTATTAACATCAATAGCTGAAACTGCGCGTGTATACTACTAAATACTAACATATATCGGAAGCTTTCACGGCTCTCATGATTAAAAAATCATGGCTCTGGGGTGAAAACCGTGTCAAAATGGAATCATTTTTCGAGGTTTCGCCTTGGATTGCACGAGACATCTTCAGGGATCTCTGTTCCATGACATCGAAATACCGATAGAGCATTGAAATGACTACAATTTTTAAAAAGATTTTCTTAAAAAACTTCGTTTCCCAATTATTCTAAACATATTTTTTAATTCGTGGATTAGGCTTGAAAACACACTTGATTAATTCTTGTACGACATTTCGTATCTTTATTGATACTTTTTCAAGCACTGAAAACAGAACACAGTTTAAAAATTAAAAAAAAAAATTAACAAATATACCCGAATTGTTAGTGTCGTTTTCGAATTCCAACTAGATATTATTTTGTTGGACTGTTTTGAATTTTAGCGAGCAAAGTTCAGGCACAAAACAACATTTTCATTTGTATAGTACAAAAGAAGAAAATATTAAAACTAAAAGTAAATAGTAGTTTTTTTTACCTATTACATAATCACAAATGTAATTCAAATTCTTAAAACAAAAAGCTTACTTTTTTTAGTTATTTAAAAATTAAAATTATAGAACCCAAATATTATTGTTTTAAATCCAGGTGTTATTTTTTTCTACCTTTTACCTAAACTTTGTGTATTTCTTTCCATTCTTTAAATGTCTGTATATATGGCACGAAGTCCTTGTGAATTAGCCCTGAGGTTTATGGTGTTTGATAAATGAACGTGTATTATTTCACTTAAATTGCATTTGTCCCAGTTGCTCTTATGTCTATAAAGGTTTTTTCGTGTTCGCATTTTTTCTGTATAACTAAAAAGGAGTTTTTAGTTTTAATAATTTTAACTATATTTGTTATTATATGATAGGTAAAACAACTATTTAAGGTACTTTTAGTTAAAATATTTTCTTCATTCAGTCTAACATAATAAGATCTAGTTAGAATTATTAATATCAAATCCCTCCCAAATGGGGAAAATATACAAAAAAATAAACAACTCAGCTGTCCCTTTTCCAGTGGAATAATGAGCACTATGCAGACACAACGGCACTAACAATTCAGGCATATTCATAATATTAATTTATATTTTTTTTTATATCCAGTGCTTGACAAAGTATCAATAAAGATACGGAATGTCGCACGGGAATTAACTTTTTGTCTTCTAAAAAAAAATTAAAAAAATATATTTTAAACAGATCTTTTTTTTTTGTAAGACCAACCCATGTTAAGCAATTTATTATATGTGTACACAAAATTTTGATGCACTTAAACAATTCAGTAAGATTTTTATAGTTATTTATAAGTTCTCGGTCTAGACTTATTCTACGTGAAGTTCTGTCGTTCTTAGTATTTCAATCTACCTGGAAGTATTTAGGAAATCTGGGAATAAACTAATACCTGGCAATGTTTTTGTTGATTTGGACGCTGCCTATGAAACAATTAATAAATCTGCTCCTACAAAAAATCTGCTTGCATCTGTGCTGCAAAAACTCTCCTTCGAAGAAATTAGTTTATGCAAAACCGACTCCAAGCCAAAAGTGACCTTTTACAAACTGTGCGAAAATAATTTGGTTAAGCATTTACATTGCAGAATTTCCATTTTATTCGCTGATTCGTTTTATCTAGATATTCTTACTTTTCGAAGAATAAGTCGGAAAATTGACTATAATAAAACTGTTGAAATGAGAAATAAAAGACGTTTCATAGCTTGCAGCATCTCGAGTAACCTAATCATTAGAATATTAGAAAGAAAAGAACATTAAAATATTTATCAGTGTTTAATAAGATACATCCGGCTTAACTAACCCATGCATTATTAATAATGCGGGTTGTAGAAAATATATGGATATGAATAAAAGCTTATTGTTTTTTACTCATAAAGTTTTGGATATCATCAATGCTGTTGACCACTGGTTTCAGTCAACTTGTTTTTTAGCAGTTGAAAGATTTCGGTTGTTTCGCCAATTGGCTAAACTTTTGTGACATTCCCCTGATGCCCGTACGTCAAGTGTACGTGTTGTTCTAAGTATGTATAATAATTATTAACTAATATATATTAATAAGTTTGTTTATTAATATTAATAATAACTAATATTATAAAAAACAGCATTTATCGAATTAAGTGATCGGGTCCAATGGTTATTGGGCGGAGCTTCACACCATTATACAATCAATATAAGTGGCTCATTGAATCTCTAACCGTTCGTCATCAATTTCTAAACATAAACTAAATTTTTTTGTTATAGATCGTAAAAAAGAAAAATAAATACGTTTTTGTCATTTGGTTGTAAGTTCATTTATGTAAAAACTACATGTATAGCGGTATACTAAACAAAGAAAGCTGATAAAAAGCGCAACATAAGTTGATCGTGACAAAAGTTATAGTTATTATTTTACATTGGCTGTCGCTGTTTTTTCTGTTCAAATGCAGGCTTTGAATTTTTTGAAGTCTAATTCAGTTTTCAAATTAATCCTATACATTTCAAAAGCTTCTGTTGTTGCTTTGTTTTAATATGATATTTAATATTTTTTGGAGGCGTTCGTTTTAAATATATATCTATTTTAACACTAAATACATCATACATACTGTTTTAAATGAATATCTATATCACACGATGACTATTTCAATACAATAAAATACTTTGTTGCTTCTTTTTAAAATTAAGGTATAGACTATTTGGCATTCGTAATAACAATAACAAATGCTTATTATAGCGTTATTATATTAATTTACTTGGTAAGGTGACTAGCAGACGAGTCCGGAATATAAACGATTACTGTAATAACACCTAGCGGACGTGTATGATATAAAATTTTATTCCATACTGTTTTTTTTTTGTTAAAAAATAATTGTTGATCGGTTAATTAATTATTAATAAACCTAAATATGTATCAATTCTTGTTTTTAGTGACCTCGAATATAACGAGTGGCAGGGTTGGTTGGATTACGTCGACAACAAAGTCATAAACTTTAAAAATCTAAATCAGTTTAATTCTCGACGTTTCGGTCTATATTAGACTATCTTCAGGAGACTAAAAAATATATAGGATCATAAGCAAATAAGTAAATACATGTACGCATACAGAATTAATAAGTACAACAATTAGCAAAACTATACAAAATATAACAATAACAAAACATCGGTTAACATTTTTTTTAAATTTTCCTTTTTTTACTATAAATTATTATGAGTATCACTTACAAAACAAGTGAGATCCTCTGTGTTACAGGAATTATCGGCTGTTATGGTGTTTGGTAGAAAAGGAGATACAGATAGATTCTCTAACATATTTAAAGATAGCATTTTTATAAATAACGAACAACTAACATTCTGTCAGCAGTACAAAAATCTAGGAATGATCTTGGATCAAGACTTGAGATTTTCGCAGCATGTATGTAAACGCATACTAAAAACTTTTTTTAATTCAAAATCGATTTTTCAACAAAGACATGTACTTACGAAAGAAACTAAAATTGTGTTGTGTGAATCGTTGGTGTTATCCCAAAGGAACTATTGTGATGTGGTATATGGTGCGTATTTAAGAAAATACGACAACTTGCGAATTCAAAAACTACAAAATGTATGTCTAAGACTGATTCATGATATAAGCTCCTATATAGCATGCTCTCAAAATAACCATTTGGTTAAATATGAATAACAGGAGAATTACATGCTAGTATTACCTTTTTTTTTCAATTATTAAAACTAAATCACCCCCATACCTCTATAACAAACTACGTTACCGTACGGATGTTCATAATCTTAATACCCGCTTTAAAGGCACTCTAACCCCTCCCCTAGACTCCACGGAATTTTTCAAAAGATCTGACCAGATTGTAAATATAATGAATCAACCCTACGATCAAATAATAAAGAGTAGGTCAAGAAATATATTTAGAAATTAGATCTATAACAAATTGTATCTCACACAGTAGGTAAGTACTTCCGTCTGCTTGGCATTTGGCGTCGTAAAATGGCCTTTGTAAATGATAGAGACAAATCATAATAATAATTCTTTGTATGTTTTTTTATGCAGTTCTTAGAATAATACTCTTTTTTTAATTTAGCGTTATCTACTGCACTTCTTAAGGTGAAGGTACTGAATCTCGCCCTTCTTTTTTCTTTATTGTCAATTATTATGTACAGACCTTTATTATTATCTCGACTTGTCTCACAGTATTCCTGTGCTTGTATTTTATACTGACGGGATTATACCAAGTCAGTACAAAAAAAAAACAAAAAAGGGAAAAGGAAAAAAACAACTATTGTTTATTAAGAAATGATCTAACGATGCTACATGTTTTCAAAATGACCGATTTCTGGATGTTCTTTTGAATGTCTGTATTGCGTCCTAATTGTGCCAAATGCGATGTAAACGTTGTTGAGGTAAGGCCTGTTAGTGATATGATGAGAGGAACAATAATGACTCTTTCCTGTTTCCACGGCCTTTTTGTTTCCATTGCCAAGTCGGTGTATTTAGCGATCTTCTCACTATATATCTCTTAGATATTCTCGTCGTTGGGGACAGCCATGTCTATTAAATAAGTGATCTTTTCTTTTACGAATTAAAAGGTGATATCGGGGATTGTTTTTGTGGGTGGATGTCGGTGTCCCAGTAGAGCTTGTAGTCTTCGTTTTCAAGTATGGATGTTGGTGTATAATGGCAATAAGGGTCTGTGTTGTCCGTTAGTTTGTATGTTGTGGCTAATGCTTGATGAACGACCTTCGCGCTGCTGAGATATGTCTCGCGGTGCTGGTGACATCTCCTGCAGCTGTCGTCTTCAATGGCTGTGTCCTCGATGATGTACTTTTGGTAGTTTCTGGTTGTTATGACATTGTCCTGGAAGCCTTTTGTTTCGGGGAACAGCTGCCCTTTCTTGTAACCACGTATATGAAAGCTTTTTATATATGTGGTCTTGCTTTATGTGGTATCTATGTCTTCCGTGAAGTGTTTTTTTCAGATCAGGTGTTTTCTAGTGATTGGATGTGACTGTGTGCGTCTGCTGCGTGGCTCGTTTGAGACAGATCGAGCGGTGTATAATTCTTGTCTGCCTTCACCATTGCCTTGTTGAGGTTAGTTTGTTTGTTGTGGAAGAATTTTCTTTGTAAATTTGTTTTCTATTTAGCGATTGTATATCTATAATTCCCCTGCCTCCTTCTTTTCTCTCGATGGTGAGTCTTTCTTTGCACGTATTGGGATGTATCTTCCTTTGTTTAGCGAATTCAGAGCGTTTGGGAATGTGAATGTTTCATATGTCTGTGTGTGACCATTTAATGATACCAAACGAATACGTAAGAATAGATATTTTTTAGTAGTTTTGTGAGTCTGGTTTTAAACTCCGTCTTGAGCTCTGATTTGATATGAGTGTGGTTAATTTTGGTGCTTTGATGGAAGCCTTGGTATCTGTGTTTCTTCTTTGAGCATGTTATCTATGGTTTCATTATTGATTGTTTCCGTCGTAGGGTGGTCTTTCCACTATCATTTGTAGATATAAAGTAGCTTGCATTTACCTATAACAAATTCCATGTTGATGTCCAGAGTAAAGGTTTCTGTGATTTTAAGGAGTTCCTTTAGCTGTGCCTTTGTGCTTGCGTATAATTTTATTTCATCCATGTACAAGATGGTTTATTTTGTGTAGGTTATTTTTTTGCTGTTTAATTTGGAATCCGAAGTTTGTGTTATTCAGTGTGTTTGAGAGTGGATTAAGACAGAGACAGAACCACAAAGCGCTGAGTGAATCTCCTTGGAATATACCTCATCTGATGCAGATCTCTTCTGTTTCGATGTGCTCTTTTTGTGTTCTCAGGTCGATTTTAGTTTTCCACGAACTTATGATTTGCGTAAGAAATTGCCTGTTGTTTTTATTGACTTTGTATAATTCTAGCACTCTAGTAAGCTGACTGTGGGGTATCGAACCAAAAGCTTTTCTTATAACCTATGTAAGTATGAAGGTTTCTTTAATTTTTTCTGGTTTGTTCTATGATAACGCTGTCTATAATTAGCTGCTCCTTGCATCCTTGACTGTTTTTCCTGCACCCTTTTTTCTCTTCCGTTAGAATGTTTTTGTGTGCTAAATGTTCATTAATTTAGCGAGTGAGAGCTTCACGTGTGGAAGTAAACTGTCTGTACCAGAAGTTGTGAATGTTATCTATTCCAGGACATCTCCAGTTATGCGTGTATTTGATTGTTTCTGCAACTTCTTGCAAAGTCTTCTTGTTCCTCCAAGCACTTGTCCCTGTCTTCTTCCGCTTCAATCCATGAAGCGTTATTATTGTGTAGTTTCGGTTTTGACCAAATGCTTTTCCAGTATTCTGTGATCTCTTGTTTGGTCGGTGGTTCTATTATTGGTAGAGTTGTTTCTCGCTTTTTCGAAACAGGTCGTTAGCGTCCTTTCTTTCATTTGACTCTTTGTATCTTCGAAGTCTGGCGGCATACACGGATAATTTTTGCTTCAGAGTGTCAAGGATTTCTGTAAGCGTGTGTTCAGGAGATGCAGATTTGATTTTCTCTACACTTTGTGTGATACGTTTTGACTTGTTCACGTTTATGAATTGGGTAAGATGTCCCAATTCTTTTCTGATTTTGATAATTTTGTTTTCGATCCTTATCTGCCATTTGAATTTTGGTTTTATGCTGTTGGTGTTTCTGTGTCGTGGCGGGAGTTTCTGATTGTTCTGTGTTATCGTGGTTATAGATACTGAGTAGATCACTGTATAAATGTCCTCAATTGTGCTCGCATTTGTTATGAACTCGGGAATTATGTTGTAGGATCGGAGCCTGACCATTTGTTTAGATATGACTCCATTTCTACATTAATTGCCTGTGTGAGAGACGGTCCGAGGTGTAGCTGTGTGTATGGTGCTTTGGGCGAATGATTCACTTATCCTGTGCTCTGTATGGTGCTTGTCATCTGTCGTGGGTCGTTGCTGGGAGCTTCGCCCATACTGAGCATTGAGAGAGGTTGCAGATCCTCTTGCGCAAAGTTGGGCTGGTTTGTATGTGGGCTCGGTTCGGCATCTGCCCCACTACTCCCAATGTTTGGCTGATTGAATGTTTAGTTCAGCAGCTACCATAGTTTTGATGTTTTGCAATGCGAGTGAGGTGAGCTTACTGGTCTTAGTGATGACTCTTTTTTGATCTATTGCTCTCTGTTCTGTGATAAGTGATTTCTATTCTGGATATTGTGCTATGAAAAGTGTATGTAGTTTATGTCCGTATCCTGATGAAATTGTCTCAAGTTTGGAAGGGGTGTAGTAGGAATGCATCACCGTTCGATTCATTTCATCTGACCATTTTAACCTCTTCCTTGATTTACCTGCCTTGGTAGTTACAAGTAGTCGTTGCGATATATCCGCTGTTGTAATGGGCTTAAGTTGTTGTGTTTGGCTAGCATCTGTGTCAGATGTATTTCTGTATCCATTTGGGCAGCGCATGATTGGTTCGCTCGATTCTGTAATGCGGCTCATGCGTTTGGTTTTGAGAAAATATGAAAGATGTGATTCTGGGTTTCCGAGAGAGCAAATATTTTTTAGGCTCGTTCCGTATATAGTTGTTTTGTTCATGAACTTATAATAGTTGTTGAAGTCCTTCAAGTCGTCGTCGTGAAATAATGAAAATATCTGAAGTTCCGACCAGTTTCGTTATTATTATTATTATTAGTATTATTATTATTAGTATTATTATTATTAAAACATTTGTTTTTAATGTTGATTTGGTATTAAATCCCGAATATCTGCTAAAATTCAATTCTTATCAAAGGAAATAAAACCTACTATATTTATTTTTGGGACTACTCAAGAAGTATTAAATGTTAATATCGAATATAATATACCAGGTGTTTTTTGATTTAATTAGATTGAAATAGGACACACTTAGTTTTTCCATATCTTCTTTTTTATTTATGCCAGTTTTATGTTTTTTAATTTCATCATTTGGTTTAAATACTTAACGCATCAGGTACAGTTAGGAACCTACCGTTATTCGGAAAAGTTCCGCAATAGCTGGGACAATCAAAAGATTCAAATATCTTTTTCCAGTTACTGTATCTTCCATGAAGAAACGAGCGATTATTTTTGCACACTTTATACCACAGCAAACATTTATCTTTTGGGGAAATTGGGTATGATTTTCACGTATCCAATGTGGATTTTCCCTGGCCCAATAACGACAATTATGCGTGTGAACTTTTCCATTCAAAAAAAGTTGCTGCGCCAGAAAAAACAATTTGACAAAATTGAGGTTCGTATTGCAACGTTCCATCATGATTTCACCAAATTCCATGCGCCTATCGTAATTATCCTCAGAGATTTCTTGCATCAAAGTTATTTTGAAAGGATGAAACTTTTCGGTTTTTAGAAGTCGGTCTACGGATATGTGTGGGACGTCATTTTATTTTCCTAATGTTCTGGTAGAAAGGTGCGGATTTTCCTCTAAACTGATTAAAACATTAAGAGCCTTATCACCATCTGTTGCGCTTCTAGGTCTGCCAGAACGTACAGCATATTTTACCTTTCAGCTTCACGAAATTTTTTGTTAATTTTACTTAAAGTAGATTTAGTTATTGGATTTCTGTTAGGATATTTGCCATTAAAAATGTTACAAACATTTTGCAGGTCGCATTCTATTCCCATAACCCCAGTATAATTAAAATTTATTTGGCTTTCAGTTAAACGATCCATAACCTTTTGTGTGCAGGTATTTTAATAAAAGGTAATACATCAAATTATGGATATTAGACCCTTATTCACTGTTGACATTCATAAAAAGTGAATTTTCAGATTTTAAAAAAGTAATATAATAATAAAAAGTATTGAGAAGTTTTTTACGCTGTATATATATATATATATATATATATATATATATATATATATATATATATATATATATATAGAGAGAGAAAGAGATTTGGTCCAATTTATAAAGCAAAATTGAAGTTGTAACTTGACCATTACTTAAATATTATTTTAATATAATATATAATATTATATTAATAAAGATACATTTAAGATAAAAAAAATATCCTTGAAAACTTATTAAAAAAACTAAGTTTATTGTTTTTTTTGTAAGAGTTAACTTAAGGTGATATTTAACAAAGTAAATACATGACAGTTATGCAACACACACAAACATTTTAAATTCTCATTCAAATTAATTGCTAATCTAAGAATTTTCAAGTTTGTTCGGAAACATTTTGTATTACATTATAAGACCTAAAAAAGTAAAATTATATTATTTTGTGCTACTTTTATTATACTGAGAACATCAGCATTCTTTTAACCCCTAAGTTTTACATTCTCGCATATATCTACTTGACAATGTCATATTCTCCATCTATTCGTATGCATTTCGTCCGACGCGGAACAAAGTTGAATTTGAATAAGAAGCGAAAGAATATCACGTATTTTCTTATTTACATAGAACTCGGTGTTTACGTGTATAAAATTTGTTTACTCAATAAGTTCCGCGTACCTTTACTGAAATATTACAAACAGTCGTCTTAAATAAACGTTCAGAAGCGTTAGGCCTTTGTCGCATAGTAAATCATACTGCACCGAGAAATGAGACATTACAAAATGGCAAATATTTGTCCTATGTAAGGAAGTGTTCAAGGACCGCACGCTGTAATAAAATATGTGGAAGAATACAGCAGTAGGACTTTTGTTCTACCTACTCAAGCAGCAATTAAAGACCCGATTTGGATAAAGTGTTGGCACTAGCCATTTTAAAAGCACAATTTCCGTTTTACAGCCACTATATCTAAGAAATGTGACCGTAATTGTGATACAAACCTTTACTAACTTGTGTCTACAAAAATATTTAACTATTTTAATGATTTTGAAGTTGCTTGCAGATGTTAAATTTCGTATATTACAAATGTATATTGTAAATGTTTGTGACCTTTCTTTATACTGCACACTTACATTTTCTGATAATATCGCATTAAAAATAACGAATTAAAAAAAAAACTATTTTTTTTTTCAAATTTTATCCAACATTTTATTTTTAAATATTTTTTACGAAAATCGATGCTAGTGCGTTTACTATGGTTCCACACTTGGCACTTTTTTTAACTTCAAATGGTAATTTAAAATAGGGTTATCTTTTTCCGCTATTTTTTAGTAGATTGCCTTGGCTTTTATCAACGAAAGAAGGCGCATTTATTATTGTGTCCGTTTAGAATTGTAAACTGAGGCAAACTACACATATTAATATTAAAAATTCACTAGTTCTTGTGACCTAGACAGACTTCTATCCATTAACTGCATCCCGTTATCTAATTCGCATTTCGCATTCACCAGTAGATTTCGATGGACAATGTAACTTTGCTTATCAAATAAACTGCTCGAAAACTTAGTCGGCATAGCAAATTTTTTCATCATTTTTAGGAGACTATCTCGGAAAGACCATACCGATTTTTAAAAATTAAAAAGATTCTGAAAGACCATTATTTGTTTATCAATAGCCTGGAGTGGTATAGGAAAAAAATTTTTTTTGTGTTATACAGGGTGTGAAAAAATATAATGTAAAAATAAAAAAATTTAATTCTCCGCACCTCTTGCAATAGTTATTATAGAACTTTCGTAGTAGCCACATCTAGAAATTTTGTTCAATATGTTGGGTCGTATTTGGCGGTTTTTTATTTTTTAAAAGGAAAACCTCTGTATTTCTGGGTATAGAGAAACTGTGATAATAATGACGCATATGTAACGAGGCTGACAAGACAAACGTTGAATGTTTTTAAATGGAATAACCTATATTTGACATGATATTTCGATTCTACTATGAATCTTGAACTACCGAATTTGCAACGACACGCAACAAAAAGTGGAGTAAATGGTGTGGTATCAAATTTCTTAGTTTCTCCAGTAGAATCAAAATATCAAGTCAAATATGGGGTGCTCTATTTTTAAAAAATGCAACTTTTGTCTGTCAGCTTTTTTGAGATACCCTGTATTATCTATATAGGATATCAAAAAATATGCGCTAAAATTTGCTTTGTATTTGAACTTTTTTTCTAAAATGTAAAGTCTCGTGTAAAGCAAAAAAGTTAAATGGTGTAGGCATTTTATAGTGGATCACCCAGTACATAACTTTTTTTAAATAAAAAAGTGCAAAACCGCTATACTTCAGAAAAGTTGAGATAATAATGTCCCGAAAGTTTTATATAAATGTAAGAACTCGTAGAAATTTTTTAATTTAAAAAATACACTTTTCGAAAATACCCTGTAACTTTTTTTTTGTATACAAAAAAATGGAAAACCCCTAGTCTTCTGGGTATAGAGAAACTGGGATAACAAATCCCGAAATTTCCACAATAAATAAAGAAACTCCTAGAAATTTTAAATTTTTTAATATAAAATATACAGACTTTTTGAAAATATCCTGTAACTTTTTTTCTAATGAAAAAAACGAAAAACCGCCAAATATGGCCCAAGATATCCAACAAAGCTTTTAAATCTGATTACCATTAAAGTTCTAGAATAACTATTGCAAGAGGTGCGGAGAGTTTAAATTTTTCATTTTTACATTATATTTTTTTACACCCTGTATAACACAAAAACAATTATTTTTATCAAAGACCACCCCAGGCTATTGAGTAAGCAATTAATTACCTTTCAGAATCTTGGTTAATTTTTAAAAATCGGCAAAGGCGTTTCCGAGATACAGTTTCCTAAATTTGACGAAACATTTTGCTGTGTCGAATAATTTTTTTGAGTAGTTTAGTTGTGACCTCAAATTTCTGATAGATAAACTAACTAATAAACCGTATATTAAAAAAACTGTAAGTGTGTTTTTTTGTTAAAAAATACAACCTTCTCTTCCGATGCATAATTTAAAACTAGTCTTAGGAAGAATTGATAGTCTTTTTTTAGATGTTGAATAATGTGAAAATTACTAAAAATAAATTAATATTATTTATATACAAATTTATTTATAAATAATAAATCTGTCATCGATCAGGTAACATCAATGATTCTAAATTAAAACAACTGATTTTCATTTTAAAATAAAGGTGTCCCTAAACTACAGGAAACAGACGAACTTTTCTTTATTAACTGATGCAATTTGTCACGGGAAATAGAAACAGGAACAAGTTGGCTATAACAAAATCAACAAAACTTCCTACAATGCAAATGTTTAGCTATGTTTCTAAGTTTTCTTAGATGTTTATCGCTTCTTTTCAAAATAGGAATTTGTTTTACAAGTTACAGGAATCAGCAGCACTAACAAAACGATCCTCTAACAGGCAGACGTTTAAACAATTTTTAGTGATTACCTTAAAGCATATCTATTATTTCGGATACAAAAAATCAATAATAAAAGAAATGTTTATTTAATGATTTCTTTAAAAAAAATAATCTTTCATATTTTGTTATTTAAATTTATGATATTAAAAGTTCTTTAACTTCTGCTATTTCTAAGTTTCCAAATTTCTTCTAATTATAATGAGAGCTGTTCGTGAACATTTACGATAAAGCATTCGACAAAACCTTTTAATTTTTTTTTCAGGCTTTAGCTACCTCTTCGCTTAGCTGTCCAGTTGGAATACAAGCAAATCTGATAATATTACAAGCACGGAACAAGAATGTATGCAAGTATGAATGTAATATAATAATAATATAGAAAATTTATCAGTTCTGAAGTCGTGGTTTATAGCTACAGACTCATATTACCCAATTTCTTTGATAGTCTTCCACCAGAATTTGAGAATTAGCTATATTCCGAGTAGAATTAAAAATAACATCACTTTTCAACCAATCTTTGAACTTATGTTTAAAATGGGGTAAACATTTTTTTGTAAAGAACTCTTGCTACCTTAAAGACATCAGAAGTATTTATTGTTTTAATTTAGAAAAAAATGTGGATTATTATTAAAAAGAATCAGTCTATCCGGAAGTTGTTTTTTACCTATTGCAACAAACAAACCAAAGCACTATGAGATGGGAAGTCTATATGGTATATTTTTATTTTGGAGAGACCCAGGGCCTACTTAAATATTGGCACACAAATTCATACTCGTCACGTATACCCTGACTAAGGGTATTTTCAACTAAAGTTTGCCGGGAATAATAAGTTAATCAATTGTTTATTAAATGTTTACATAATATAAAGTAATTAACATTGATATTAAAAGAGAAACTGCTAAACGGTAAGTATTTTTGAGATATAAATTGGACAGCAGATCCCTGTCAGATTCAGACTTTGTCTTAAATCTACCTTTCCCATGATAAACCTGCGGACCCCTAAGGAAGTAGCACACCTCAGGTTCAGTGGTTCTTAAAACCCCCTCTGGCAGCCAGGACTCATCCTCCCTGAACTAAAGTAACCTAAAGTAATTAACCAAGTATGTCCCCAGTAACATTAACATAATTGTTCGATATTCGTCAGTTTAAGCTCTTCAAGCAAAGTATTATATTCCCAACCAAATAAGTAATGTAAGGTGTAACTTTTAGTAAATAATTATTAAGTAAACGAAGAACTCTTTACAAGCTATGCGAACCCTAAGTAAGAAGCCAAGCGAGAAATTAGCTCTATCGACGTAAGGTTTATATGAGAGACCAATTGAGATCAACAGGTGTTTTTGGATTCCCAGTTTTACTAAACTTCCGTAACTAAATATATTTGACATGAAGGTCAAGCGTATTTAACATATGGTGGAGGTGCCGTATTCGACATATGATAACGGTGCCATATGTGACAAGTGGTGGAGACGATATATATGTGACAATATATTAGGATATTCTAAAGTTAAGTTATTTCATAATTCGGCCGTTTGCCTTATTTCACTAGTACTTTTTCACTCCTTTAAACAGAAAAAATAGCAAAAACTCGAAATATGTCGTGGTATTTTGAGATGTGTTTCACATAACCTTGGGACGGTATATTATATTCTAGTTATTATTCAACAGCTTAATATGTAAAAATAATCACTTACCTAAAAATATTCGCTGCGGAAAATAGGCCCTCTGAAATTAACATAGGATCCCATGCGTCCCAGTCTTTTCTCGCAATCACTTTGGGGTTTTGCATAACCTTAAAATAATAAGTGATTGTTATAAAAACAAGAAAGATCGTATTATATGCAGAGTGAGCTATGTTCAAAAATACTGATCAACACATTTCAGTTGATCTAGTTTCTAAATGAACAAAGCGATTTCATTCAAATTCTGGCACAGAGATAGAGTTAACTCCAAAATATATTAAAAATTGTTAAAAATCCAGTATCGTTTTAATTTTTTTTTGCCCACCACAAAACCATACATCCAGTATACGGTTTTTTCTACTTTGTGATACAGTTTTCAAATTTGGTGTTAGTAAATTAAAAAATCAAACCATACCCAAGCAATGTTATCTTTTTAAGTTTTAATTTGGGGTTTTTATTTAAATTTGTCCATGTTAAATAAAAAAATATTACTTTTTTTAAAGTATCCCCCACAGAGAAGTAAAGTTCGAATTTTGCATTTTCCATATTTTATGAAAATTTGTATTTTTTTGTATTTAATTAATTAATAAGTATTTAAATAGGATAGTCACTTAGAATATTTGTGACTAGAAGCTAAGGTATGTATTAATAGTATTAAACTTATACAGGGTGCAACTGTATTTAAAAATTCGGACATTTTTGTGTCATATTCGGTTGTACCTACAAGACTAAAATTTAAATTTTTATAAAACTTTCCATTACACTTAAACAGATATTTCGGTGAATTTTTCACATGTTTATCAAAATTAAATAATTGTAACGAAAGTTTTTGTATATAGCTCACATTAGATTGGCTATGAATTTTAATACCCAAGTTTTGTAACGCATTATATTATCTGAAAAGCAGGATCATCACTTTATAACTGGAATATTTAAATACTCACTAAAATTGGCACATATCAATTATCGAACGAATATTATCATTAAATGCTGCTTTAATAATTTAATTAAGAATAAAATAATACAGGGAGTTTCATAAAATTCTAGACTAACTGTGTTGTTATGGTTACGTCAGATTCAACTAATTTTTCAATATAATTGTGATAATATAAGAAAACACAAAATGGAAATGGCGATCGGATAGTACATGTTTTGAAAAGTCTTTTTAACGATAATTTATCTCCAAAATATGCAGTCATTATACAGTTCAAAATGGCGGTAATTCGTTAATGTCACAGAACCTAATAAAATATAAATGTATATTTACGAGGTGTTTTATAAATAAAAAGCACCCTGTAAATATAAAAAGCACAATATTTAGCACCAATGCTCATAAGAAAATATTAATTAAGAATCATGTGAGGAATAAAATACCTCAATATTTTAAGAATTTTTATTCTCCATATTTTGTAGGTTTTGAAACATTTACGAATGGCCGCCATTTTAAATTGTGTAATGTTGATGTCTTCATAATTTGAAGATAAAATAAGATTGCAAAGCCATTAATTTTTTTGAAGATTTTAAAATGTTGAATCACGAAACACACATGCTCCACAACTGGACTGGTTTTAAAGTTTGCAAATTTTAATTTTATATCTTGATTAGTTCAAATAATGAAAGGAGACACATTCACATACTTGTATAAATTAACTAAATATAAGAATATTAATAACAGGTTATAGATTTTTAATTACAATCCACTCTTATTTTACAGTTTTCTTTATTGTAAGTGACGTAATAAATACATTATATAATCGATATTATTGAAAATATTAGAACAAAAAAAGGGAACTATTTATCAAACACCTTGTGTATTAGTATTATATTAATAGAATTGTAGCAGTTTTTGAAGGAATTATTATGAAAAATCAGGCGAATTCGACATAATAGTAATTGCATAGTTTTTCTAGAATTTTATGAAACACCCTGTATCATTTTATTTTCAATTATATTATTTAAACTGTATTGAAAATATACATTCGATAATAATTAATCCTATAAACAAATTATATCTAGATTTTCAAATAATGCAATACGTTATAAAACTCGAAATTTTAATATTTTAGGTACAGTCGAATATGAAACAAAAATGATTGTTCTGGATTACAGCGTCACCCTGTATAAATATATTTTTACTTTTACATAAAATAAAAACTTTGCGTAAAATATGGAAAATGCAAAATTGCAACTTCATCTGCCTGTATATAAAAAACTAGTCGCAGGATTTAGTTTTGGCCATGAAAGCGTTTGGTCATGGGATCAAGGACTACAACATATCACATTTTCAGAAAAACTGACTGAAAGCCATTGTCCTTAAAAAAACGTGCGGAGTCCTTTGTGGATCGGCATGGCAATATCTATAAGTGTCGACAAAAACTTACTCCTTTTCATGATTGAATCGAAAATTCATAAACAGAAACAAAATTTAACGTAAATCCAGCTAAATTTGCAAAGAATATTTTGGATACAGGCGCAATTATATCAAGGGTGCTCATATACTGTAATGTCCACCTCCTTAATTTTTTACACCAGAAAAAATTGAAAATATAAGCTTTTAGGACTTCTGTAAGGAAAATCTATGTAAACATAATAGTAAGGATAGATCAAAAAAGTTAATATTTTTTTTAAATAGACCTATTTAAATATAACACTCATCAAAAGCATATATACTAGGTTTGATATTTTTATACGGAAAGACAATTAAGAATAACAAGGATGACAAAAATATATATATATAAAAAATAAAAGAAAATACGTTACTTCTAGACATAAAACATGTGCATTCACTAAGAATATATTGTCTCTTATGGCAGGTTTTTCAATATCTTCTAAGAATTTTTAGTTTTAGTTTTCAATAACTTTGTAAAAAATAGACTAAAAACCCTAGAAGCTCATGTTTTGATTTTTTTTATAATAAAAATAGATAAATTGGGGTAGAACATTATGCGTAATCACCCTCTAACCAATTGCAAATTCAAAAATGTTTGCAGATCTAGCAGCATTTATGTTTATTTTTGTTTATACATACAGAAAAATTAATTTGGTATTTTCTCCTGAAATGTTACACTTTCTAAATATGTTTTTTCATATATCCAAATTTAAATAAAAATCTCCAAAGCAAACATAAAAATAATATTGTTTGGGTATGATTTTTAATTTGGTACTTTAGATTTATGACTTTGGCAAAGTTGAATCACTTATATAAAATGTTTTAAAAGTGCGATAAAATTGTTACCAACACTAATTTGTTGGAATATTTATGTTCTTCAAAAACTATATCACTCTATCTACGCTGTCCTGAAATTCTAACAATTAAGTTTTACTATGTTTTGGAGTTAACTAAGCTTATATAAACAGGATTTGAATCGAATCGCTTAGTTTGTTGAATAGTCAAAACAATTCAACATTATTTTGTTTATTCCATACACGATGCTCTTTGTTTCGAACTACTTGCACCCAAATTATTATATTGTTGTTTTTGACTGCCTTCGCATCCTTCAATTTACTTCTAAATACGAGCCGAAACGTGACGTATTGTTTTTGTTATTTAGGGTTTACGCAAAACTTCTGGAGGATGTTATTTGCATCGTAAATAGGAGGAAATAAATATGAAGTAATATAATACTACTACAAGGTTTTAAAAACCATTTTCTAAACAAACGTGGGTCATGCAACATAAGATTGTGCAAATCGTTGTTTTTAATTCTTTTACATCCCCCAATTTATAAATGAGTATTTTATTGTTTTGTGGAATAATCAGACGAAAAACTTACGGATGACATGATTTCAATTTTAAAAAAATGCTAGTACAATGCTGAGGAAATCAATATCAATTTGTAATGTGTTTTAAGTTTTAAAAGATTAATTGAAAAATACTTATCATATATTATATGAATTTACAACTGATCTAACTACATACTTTATTACCTCATAATATGAGACGACCCTTAAGGCCACCGTGGCTACGTACAAGGAATTGGTTATAAAATCAATGACATTCCACATATCTCTTACATACTCCTCTAGGCCGACATCCCACAGCTGTTTGATTTCACTCCAAATCAGTCCTGTAATTAAAACAATCTCTTTAGAATGACAAATAAGTTACAAGTAGGACTAAACGCCAAAAGTTACAAGAGGCTTTATCAGTTTTCCATTATTAATTAGTGCTTCCTCGTTACTCGGGAGTCGAGACTTAAAAGGCATTAACTTGAAACGAAGTTATAAAGAAAAGGAAACAAATCAGAAATTCGCCGGTTCCAGAGATATATCGTGGTTGCATCCTGAATATAGATGAATAAGATTTGATTGAGTTGCGCTGAACGGCATGATAAAGACGTTCGCTTTTAAACGAAATTATGGTAACCTCTATCTTCCGCAAAAAGGTTATCAGTTAAAAGAATATTTCATTTGTAATAGATCAACCCTTAGTTTCTCGCCGGGAGGCACTAGTATCCTAAAATCCGTGAGGTGGCTTTCTTTTCAACTTGCTGGGGGAGGGAAGGTTTGTATAGTAGCATTTATCATTAAAATATAATTCTCTGAGGAGCAAGGGGTCATTGTTTGTTCGTTCTTAGAAAGCAAAATTAACAATACTAATTATTTTTAATAAATCACTAAATATTTTTAAAATGCTATTTTAACATTTAGACACCACATTACAAGATTATTTTTAAATTAATTATAAGGTAATAATGTTAATATTTAATTAAAGAACACTCGTATTTACATAGCACATAATTTATAATAGAAAAAAGAATAAATTAACAACAGATTAACAAGAGAATAATTCCGGCTTCATGAACGTTATGGCGTTACCAATATGTATTTTATTTTATTGGTATTAGACCCATATTAGTAAATTTTGCTCAAGTTTATGAAAATTAAGAGTTTTGTATTTTTAAGTTAATTTAAAAAACCTACCTTAGGTCTAAGCGATACGCCGCCGTAGGGGCGGGGCGGTTTGCCGTTTAACCGTAACCGACTAAGGGCCAAACCTACAATATGTGGTGACCAAAAATTCTGGGTTAATAGCTATAGATTCAATTGAAAATTCACCTTCTCAACTATAGAAATCATAGTAAATAACCATAACCCAATAGTTACTACACATTGTGAAACTGCGCTTAACTCGTTTGTCGGTTAACCGATTGACTGAAACTGGTTTCCGATTGGTTTTGGTTAACCAAAAACACATTTAAGTCGAATATTCGATTTAATGAGTATTCGCTTATTTAGAAAATCGATAATAGTTGATGGTAATCCGATCAAGTAACAGTTTGGTTCTCAAATTGTTTATTACAAAATATTTTATCCAACAGGCACAAGTCAAACTGCCATTATTGACATGCATATACACAGATAAAGTAAAAAATAATACACGCGTGAGTTATTAATCATAACATAATGCATACAATTAATTTATATAAATTAGCATTAACATTAAATAAGGATGAAATGTAGTTTAAGATAGGCCCTATTATAACATCAGCTGGTTTTGGAACACTTGCAGCACCCTGAATTTTTTCTGGCAATCTGAATTTTATTGTTGATGAAATTCTTTACATATCCCTCAGCAGCCGTTGTGGACTTCCATCCTCCAAGCCGTTTTAATGTTGTGATATTTGCATCTGCTTTGCCAATAACGTAGCGGATGATCTTCTCATACAATGACCAGTGCAGAACTCAGGGTGTTGTAGGTTGTAGGGAAAACATTTTTGTTGGTATTTTTCACAAACTTTTGAATTCACTTATTTTCTGGTCTCAAAATCGTGTATGTTCTGCATAATTCTACAGGAAATCCTTCCTGCATTATTTGGTCGTTGTATTAGGTATAATTACATACAAGTAGGAAGTACATAGTGTCTTGAACACTTTCCACACTCAGATTAGTCAGTTCTGCTCATCTGCAAGCTCCCGCAATCCCCATAATTAAGCTGTTTTCATTAGTAAAAATTACCTGTCAGGTGCTTCTTTCAAGAACTTGTTCATATCATTCGTTAAAGAGTTTTTGATTTTTTTTGGCTTGATCTTCAAAAAGCTCGGAAAATTAGAGATATTAGTGTTTTTGTAGAGTTGGAGAGTTGACTTAAGCATTAAATACTTGGTCCGTAACGTTGATGGTAGAAATTACGTGTTTAGTTTAAGAAAGTAAGCAAGCGAAACACTTTCGTTTTTTTTCTTCCTGATCCATTTTTGATGAAAACTTGTTTCTCGTATTAAAAATTCACTATTTTTTCGACTGAAAATTTGGAAATAACTAAATGACGACTTAATGTCATTGTTGTGTTTTACAAAAGAAAATCATCCATGTTGTGTGGTAACATAAAATAAGCACCTTGATAAATTGTCAATTATCAACAATCACAAACGTCATAATGATTGATATTAAAACTAGTACATTGATAGATCGATCTAAATTGAGTATACTTCTGAGAAAACATCACATAATTCTGCTGTTGGATATAATTTTGTATGGCACTCATGTGTTATACATATAACTCACGACGGAATATATTTAGCCCTCAAGGCCGTAGTAATATAACATGCCTTGTACCATAAATAACTATTGTTAGTTTATGAGTACGAAGATTTTAGGAATTCAACCTGCAATTGAGCCTTGTATTCCACAAACAAAAAGTATACGTTAATTGGGAACGAAGTTTTATTTAAAAATAATGTCAAATAATGAATATAACGCCGGTTTTCCACCAAAAGGATATAACAGAGACAAAACACAAACTCTTGTTGAAAAAACAAAATTGCGTCTTTTCAGAAACTTTTTTAAGACTCGAGTTTTGGCGACTGTTTATTTTTTATTTTTCGTGTCCATATCGGAAGCGGTAAAATGAAAAGGTTTCGGCGTGTTACGGAGCTCGATATGGTTAGTGGAAACAATTACTTTTGTTTTAGAGTCTTATTTATTGAATTGACACAAATTACCTAGAACAAATAACCGACATCTGTCTCTAGTAGAAACGGTCGCAACGAAAAACAAAATATGGACTGAATCAAAGTTCGTTGGTTGAAACAAAATTAATGATCTGTTGGGGTTTTGCTTCATGAACGTGGGTTTTCTTTTCTGAAACAAAACATAAACTCAACACTCTCCCTTTGGTGGAAAATCATCATCAGACCGACAGAAATAATAATAACAGTTAAAGTAAATATCGCCAATGTGGTCACAAAATGTATGCACTGCAAAAAGAAGAAGTCAACCAGAAGAAAGACCGCAATGACTAAATTGACGAAGATTTGGTAAAGTCACAACATAGCATAAACAAAGGCTAGTAAAAAGATATTTAAAGCACTGTTAAAGAGGTCGATAAACGTGACTATCATTTTCGAACCATACTACTTGCAAAGTATGCTCAGATATTTTTGAGTTTAAGAAAAACGAGTACATAATATTATATAATAATATAAACTCAACGTGAAGAAGAGGTTACGTATAATCGCTTTAAAGAATAATTTTTTATTTAGGTCAAGAAGTAATCTTGCAAAATGGCTTAAAAAACTTACTTATTATTTATTATTATTGGTTTTAGGCGCCCAGGTAAATCTTCCAAATAAATTGACCTTCTTGTCATAGAAATAAAATGCCACCTAGAAATTATAAGAGTGGCAACCAGCTGAGATAGCTTAAAAAATATGACATTTACAGAGTTCAAAAAAAGTCTCGGTAAGGTCATATATCTCCAGGGCCACTTATTAGATGACTCCAGAATTGGAGGTGTGAATTGTAAGTTTATTGTGAACACGATAGTAGCACTGACGATGTTGTCAGTTTTTCAGTTTTCTTGCAAACAAAAGACTTTTATTTTTTCTTATGTAAGATCCTGTATATTATTATTGCATTAAATGAACTTCTATTTGCTGATAATAATATACCATACCTTTATCTCTAAAGGCAGCTGAAAAAAGACAATGTTTTCCTATTGATTGAGCCTCTATCGTCTCTCTTTCTCAACACATTACCTCTTCAGGGTTTTTGCCAATTTTCTCGGTTGTCTTTAAAGATAAAGGCATATAGTCATTTAGTCACATATACACTGTCTTTTCTTCAAACATTTTATGGGGCGCCATTTTGTTCCACCATATTGTATTCTTATCAATATTTTACCAGTTTCTACCTGTCACGCTTGATTTTTGGGCATAATTTAAAGTAGGCAGTTATTTACACTGATTTTTTAAAATTTTCACTATACCACCATTTTGTTCCATGATGTTGAATTCGTACCATAATTAACAAAATATTACCGGTTCATTCCTATATAAAACTTGATTTTTGTGCAAAATTTAAGAAAATTCAATATTTAGTTTTTTGAAATAATTTTTATAACATTTCACTAGGCCGCCATTGTGTTGAATTTTAACCACAATGTTACCAGGTCATCCTCATATCACCCCTAATTTTCAATCGGGTAAGTAATTTTTTAGCTATGCCGCGAATAGACAAACAGACCGACAGACATATCTATGGTAGTAAGAAAACATTTTATTTAGCCTCTCTTTTGTTCCACAATCTTACATTCGTAGCAAAGTTTTACCAGATCATTTCTATATCACCCTTAATTCTTACACACATTTTGAAATCGACCTAATAAATAGTTTTTCAGATTGTTGAAGAAATTGAATAAGTAGTTTTTTAGTAATATTTTTTTGAATAATTCATTAGGCCGCCATTTTGTTCGGCTATATTATTTATGCCAAAATGCTATCAGGCCGTCTCCAGGTGATTAATTTTAACCAACAGCTGGAGTCAATCGGATAAATAGTTTTTTAACTATTCCTCGAATACACAGACAGACATCTAAGGACCTCGAAACGTGAAGATCTGAAAAATCTGAAATTTTTTACCATTACAATGCTGCCCTCTTACGAGGGATGTAAAAATAAGTCTTTGATTTGCTGGAAAACTGAAAATCTGACAACATTTCCAGTGCTGACAATGACAGGATGAAGGGACAACTGTGAGCAAATTTTTACAGCTAGGATAAAATAAATTATAAAAACACTCCAATTTTGTAGGTCTTTGTTATGAAATTCGATAGATTTTTTAGAAGTTTAAGTTAAAATCAAAAACAATTTGCCATGGATCTCTGATGTTAGTCAAAGTAAATTAAAACGAATTTTGACAGAAGTAAGCATCATTATTTGATCCTCAAAAAATAATTATAATATATTTGTTAAAAGAGATTGTTTTGTATTATTTTTTAGGTAAATGCTTTTTTCTTAGGAAACTTGAAAGGGTCGAATAAAAATAGGAAAAATTTAAGGAGCGGACTTTTAGGACAATTATAGATATGAGATACATTTTTTTATAATAAGTTTTTGGTATTTGCTGCGTGTTTGTTGTTGGGTTAAGTGTCAATCACTTATGTGAAAGTTTGGAGATCACTTCGTATATATTGAGGCGAATAGCTATTTGGAAGGATAATTTTGTAAGGATCTATATTACTGCAGAAGCCTAAAACCAGGTTTTATGAAAGGATTATTCCAAGTATTGCAAATATAAAAATTAATGAACTTATAACTAGAATTATTATGTAAATAATAAACTGGAGGAAGAAGTGCAGAAGAATTATTAAAAGTCCTCCCTGCAACAAATACATTTAAATTTTATTCTTAAGCCAACTTAATTCTAGGATTGCAGCTTGTGCTGCATCAGTCAATTTATGAACGTAACAATTGATTTAGACAAAAAGATTAGCAAGAATGAGAGGATAACTAAAAAATAAGATAACTAATGGTCAGAAGTTCAGTTATTTAGTAAATGAGGGATTAAAAATAAAGAGAAGCACAGTACACGACGAAGATGCAGTGAACAAAAAAAGCAGAAAACGTCAGTAAAGATTTAATCAATTCTAGCATCTGGGTTGGAATTAAGTTTCATCTTAGTTTATATATTTGTAAAACTTAGCATCCGCTTAAGGGTATTGCTGTTTATATTCCGGATATTATTCATAATTATTAACTTCATATCGCATTAGCATCCTTAAATAGCTTTTAGTAAACCAACCTAAATAGCATACCGTAAATTTTTGGTTGAAGTTAATATAAAGCTGTTTCTTTGCACTTACTAAGAACATTGAGAAGTTTTAATTTTATTACTTAACAAATATTATATTATCTATTTTGCAGTAGGTCGTGATAGAACGGATTATCTAATAAAGTGTGTCTATAAGTGAACTCGATTAAGTAAATTATAATATTGCTTTTGTACAGGTAATTTCGTAATCCCTCAGGTGACGCGTAAAATAAGCTAATATTAACACTTTGTGATTAGTGTTGAGATGGAAGTAATATGACATGAAGTTTCAGAGTTGGAAACGATCAAATAGAGTGTTTTCCTTAAACTTAACTTTGCGTTGCTCGCTGATAATTTTATCAAATATTTACTAGAAGAACAGTCTTCTAATTTTCATTTATTTAACTGTGTTCTAAGAGTCTATAGAGAGTACACATTACAAACAATAATTATTTTCACCCTAGAAAGTTCTGACATTGCCCACTGACAGTGAATATAGTAAATTTTATACCAGCAAATAAACTGTGGTTTTTTTAACCCCTTGTGGACCTCACCAATTTGTTTATTTCGGTTTAGATGTAACGCTATACCATAAAGCTATAGTAATGTCTAATTTTGTTGGGTTGTTATATGTTACTCATTACTTGTAATTAGATGTTATATCTTCTGAGTTGTATTCAATAATTCTCTAGACGTATTTTTTTATCAATCAAGATTTTTACGTATTGTGATCAGGATGAACTTCTTAGGCGTTTGTAGCGAACTGTTTTTATTGATTGAGTTATCTAGAGAGAGTAACCAAAAACGAAATGAAAATTTGTAATCAAATAAATGAAGATACGATTGAACAAAAAATATAATGTAATTTAAAATTGACACTTACAGTTTTGTTAATGAAATTAATTTTAGAATGAACCTCATCTGAAAATACGATTGTTTCAATATATAAAAAGGGTGACCTAGAGACCTTGTAAATTAAAAACCAAACCGCATTCTTAGGTATTCAAATTATTTATCAAAAATTCCAGAAAATAATGGATCAGAAAAAGCTTTAAGAAGAACTGACTGCTGGAATTAAACAAATGCATTGGAATGTCCCAGAAAATGCCAGAGTAGCGAAAGATTTGAAAGAGATGCAAGGCAGGACAATAAACGTTCCAACTTATTTTTGTATACTCACACAAATTATGCTTAATTAGATCTATTGGAAATCTAGTGGCATTACCATTGTGGCAGTGGCATTATTCACATTTACTTGTCAGATATAGTCTTCTGTGAGGCACGGCATACTTCCTTTATACTCAATTCATTTTGGATTTTAAAACTAGTCTAGGAATAAATTCAGGCTATATAAATGATTCATATTATGCAAGCAAATCCACTAGCAATTTTATGTAAATTAAATCTCTCTTGTTGGGTATACGTGCTCTCTAATCTCGATAAGAATTGGAAATCTATATGAACATAACGTAATATTTATGATACGTCATATAATACTTCCGGTCTTTTACCGTCCCCCCTTTTTTATTTTAAATATTTGTAATATTTATATTTAATTATAGTTATTGACCACAGGTTGTTCGTGTATGGAAAGTCAGTTAACTTTACTAGTCAATTTTCTTTCAAAGTATTGTTTAGAGCTTTTATAATTTTATATAAGTATACATTAAATTTAACATATATTTTTTGGTCAGTGGTTTCTTTGTTTACTTTCTCGTAAGCACTTGCTTTGGGGTTATTATAAATCTAGTTTTTTTTTTGCATTTCACTTAAAATTTATGTTAGGGTTAGTAACAACGTATTTGTTTTTGTCATTACTCGCAACTTGTTTGAAAGCTTCCTTGTATTGATTTAATTTTCTTGGCTCTCTCAATCTTTCCACGTAGTCTTTGTTTTGGTCTAAACCAATCATTAATGATTTTAAAACTTTGTGTCTTTCTGCCAGTCTACTGACGAGGAAGTATATCGTTTGATTGAACCTTTACCTTTTTCTTATTCTTATTGTCCACCATCTTTATAATTGAAAGGTTTTATTAGTCGACATACTTACTTGCAGGTAGCATTGTTAGTTGAAAGCAATCTACTTTTGGACTTGAATAATACAAACATACAGTCAGACCTTCTTGTTTCATTATTATCGCAGGTGTACATAGCCCTTTAAGTTTTCAACAAAATATGTTCTAGGTTATTATTAATCTAATAGAAACCTGGGAACACAAAAGAAATTACTAAAACAACACGGTATTCTTTAAAACAGGGCAAGAATAAATTAATAATATTAGTTGTCTTTTTTCAAAAGTTAAAGAAAATGTCGAAACTCTCATCATACCTCTTATCCTTCCTAGATATTCTTGGTTTCATATATTTAAAAAAACAGTTCATCATCTTCATCATAATCAATTTCTAATTAGGTTGGTTTTATTCAGGGCTGCGGTACTTACGACAATCATTACGAGAATTAATGAAAATGTATTGTTCAATCCTTATGTAAAGGATAAAGTTCATATTTTACTAGGGCTAATCGGTAGAACTATTTTAAACTAAATTTGAACATTTCATACAAACAATTAAATATCTGTAATGTATAAATATAAAAAATGTTTTTTTTTTAAATTATTTAATAATGTATTATCTTCAGGTTGTATTTTCTTCATTTGTAAATATTTTGAAATGCACACTACATATTTAAACTTGAATTTGAGTTTTTTTTCTTGAAATTAAAGAGAGCTTGTTTCTTAATATGTTAATTATTTCTGTTTTACCCCTGTATTAGTAAAAATTCGCTTGCAGACGGTTCCTCGGATCAGCTTGGTGATAAGCGTGATGGTCCATCACTCGCAGGATAATATATAGGAGGAAGCTGATAAGCTCCAGAGATTTGCGTGTCTGGGCATAACTGGAACCATAAGAATCACACCGACCCGACCTATGGAGGCAATTCTGGGACTAAGACTCCTACACTTGCTTGTATAGGAATAGGCTTGGAAGGCTTTTGTTCGTTTAAACGACTGGGGTTATTCGATTCACAGAGACTGGAATTTTGGACATACGCGAGTCTGGACTGAACTGATCAGATCCTAGCTAGCATATATGCTATTATTCCGGTCTGAGTGGGCTCTAAGAGGTTTCATGTAATTGTTCCTGATAGAGATGAATGAGGGGATCCCTCCCCGTTCTTCCTTAAACCGGAGGACCTTGTCTGGTTTCCTGACTATGGGACACGATCTAGGACAAGAATTAGTCTTGCTCTTGGACTCGCAACCGCGACTGTATATCAGGCTGAGATTACACCAATCTTGGACTGCGTACAGGAAAACCTTTCCAGAGGATATCACGACAGGCTTATCTGTATATGCTGTGATAGTAAAGCGGCGATTAACTAGCTTACACTTGAATGCAGCAGAGCTCTAAAGAGGCTGTGTAAGTCCAATAGGGTTAGGCTCATTCAGGTGCTTGGCCATTGGGTCATTGCAGGTAATAAGGGGGCAGATCAGCTGACTGGATCAAGAATTCCCGACAATATGGAAAATCGCACGTCTCATTCTTATACACAAAGCGGGCAAGACATATGATTCTCCGAACAGCTATAGACCACGGAAAAATCATGGAACATCTGATTAAAGAAAGACTGAACAAAGAACTAGATGAAAAAGGTGGTAAAAGGCAGATCGACAACGGATGCGGCGCTGTACGTATGCAGCGTTGCTAAAGAAGGAAACTGGCCGAATAACTCAGAGAGATGGTGCGTACTAGTTACACTAGACATAAGAAACACCTTCAACTCTGCATCATGGAGCAAAATAATAAAAGAATTCGCAAAAAAGGATATATCACAATACCTATTAAATCTCATAAAAGACTATCTTAACAATCGAAAGATACGAATTAATAGGCAAACGTATGAAGTCACACTATATGATCCTCTCCTATGAATCGAATACGGGGAAAACATAAAAGTAGTGGGGTACGCCGATGATTTGGCCGTAGTAGTTAGGGCAAATAAGAAAAATGGGCTAATTGAAACTACAAACAAGACCCTAAATGTCATAGAAAACTGGCTAGTTGGACAGGGATTAAACCTAGCACCCGAAAAAACGGAAGCAGTAGTCCTAAAGGGCAAGAGGAAAAGGGATGACATCTGTAAAATACCTAGGCATAACAGTGGGCGAAAACCTGTACTTCGGGAAGCACGTAGAGGCCACGGTAAAGAAGGCAGGAGAAAAGCTAGGGGCACTGCTCAGACTAATGCCAAATATAGGAGGACCCGTTAGTTCTAAAAGAGCAATACTAAACGGAGTAGTCCAGTCAGTAATCTTATACAGGGCAGAAATATGGTCGCACATGACAAGGATTAAGAAATATGAAAAGATGCTAGTTAGTCTCCAACGTCGTACTCTCCTACGAGTGGCAAGCGAATACCGGACCGTATCTGGCATGGCCATACAGGTTGTGACAGGAGTTCCACCCATAGACCTCTTAATAGTGGAACGTAAATTAATCAAGAACGACCAGCGCGAAATTCGAGAAGAAGCTCGAAAAAACGCTAGGGCCTCCACTATGGAAGCAGAGATGGGAAAGAAATCGAGAAACCGAACAATGGAAGAAAACTGTACACACCGCAAACTATGCTGCTGGCTCACCCAGGCTCTGATGGGACATGGCAGTTTTAGAGCTTACACGAAAAGATTAAGAAAAACCGACGATAACTGTAAATACTGTTCAAACGTAGACACAGCAGAACACACCATATTTAATTGTCCAAGGTGGCATAGGGAAAGAACAGAAACAGAAATTAGAATAGGAAGGATATTAGAACCAAATAACCTAGTAGACGAAATGATTTCCTCCAAGACAAATTGGGAAATAAAACACACTATGATTTTGGAGGAATAAGAGCTAATCCCCTCCCCTGAGGTAAGCTGAACAGGTAGTTCCAGGGGAAGAAATGGGCGTGAAAAGGGGAAGGGAGTTTGGCAGGTAGTCCGACCTTTAGAATAAGGCGGGAGCCCGGCACTCTTTGAACAAAACAAGATCGGTACATGAAGTCCAAATACCAGTCGATAAATCTTTCTCCAAACCCTCAAAAAAAAAAAGATCAGCTGACTGGGAAGGTAGCAATACTGTTTTTATTGGGCCGGAACCTGCTGTTGGCATTGCTCTTTCAGCTGTCAAGGCCAGGATTAAGAATCGCACTGTCGAAGATGCTAGCAAGACTCAGACAGTCTAAAGTCGTTATGGCAGGCCCTTTTAAACTTTCTGAGACCAATAGACTAACTACCGTGCATCTGGTCTGTCGATGTGATGCTTTAATAAACGCCAGACTGCTTTGCCTAGGTGACACTTATGTGGAACCCGAGCTTGTGTGACGTGCTAACTACCTAAAATGATCCTTCCCTTTCCACCAGGAGTGGACTCCTGGCCTGAGATGTCTTTTTGGGGGGATAGTACAACAGGCCCCAGTGAGCCTAAGTGCTGCCCTTGTTGGGGTCTCCATCTATATCTATGTCTAAAAAATTACTCTTACGTATGGTCTACTCAACAAGTAAAACTATTCTTACGTACAATTGAGTGCTTGCTTGTATAGTAATATTTTTTGTTTGAAATAGTACGTTACCATTCTCGTTATGTATATGGTTTGAAGCGTAATTAAATTTTATCAGAAGAATTATAATAAATAACATTTCTTCTAATTTGGGAGAGCAATTTTCGATTCGAGAGGGTTAAGCCCTCGGACCCTTGTCACTAACACTTTTGTTTTAGATTTACCTAAGTTTGCATGTCAATTCAACCAGAAAATTTCAAACGAATTTGGAAAACTGGATCACCCTGTTTTTTATCAAAAGGATTAATACAAATCCGTAAAAAGGCTGGCTTGCTTTTTAATTATTCTCTTTTTAAGGTAAATCAAATGGCTAAAATTTGAGTTTCAAAGCTTGCACGTTTCAAATAAGGGCAGAAGTAATGAATAAAAAATGAATGCGCAAATATGCTCCATGCGGAATACGTTTTAGGTTTTTTAATGAGGAGTTTTGTAAAGTGTAATTTTGTTATTCCAGTTTAGCGACTACTTTTGTGTAAAAAACATTTTATTATTCTAAAAATTAATTTGAAGCAAACTGGGAAGGATGTTTTCTTCTACTGGTGGAACATGCGCAATAGAAAGCCATTTCTATGCATCTGTAACATTCTACTTTTCTTCTAACCAGTTTTAGTTTTTAATAATTTATTATTGGGCTCCATCACCCAAAATTTATTAAATTTTATGAAACGGTAAAAAAGGTAAAAATAATATAGAACTAAATAAAATACGTGCACTGGGATATATATTTGGGAGATTTACGTGGAAATAACATACAAATGAGTGAATGGCTGGTTTATTCACAATAAATAAATACTCGTAATAGTACTTAACCACAATAATAGCTTCTGTTATGTAACCGTAATTTTGAACATATGACTGGTTAAGTTCGCCTTGTTAATTATTTATTGTTGAATGCTGGATGTTGCTAAAAATATACAGAAAGCGTTATTTGAACGAGAAACTCTATTTTTAGATAGTTTTTCGCCATGTTAACAAAAAAAAACATTGTTTACTTTCTTATTAAATTTCACCCAAAATTCGATTTTTATAACCTAAATCGCTTGATATTCATTAAATAAATACCCAATTTCGATCTGGTTCTATATCTACACTACTTGGCATTACTTTTCTGTTATTTATCTTGAACTGTTTGGTATTGTTTTGAGTTATATTATTTCGCTGATCCTACAATTTAGTGTTGGTGTAAGTTAATTTATCTAAAACAAAAATAGTTTTTTAGAAATATTTCTCAATTAAATTGCAAAAGAAGTTTTATATATATCACTCAAATTAAATATGTAAACTCAATTCAGAAGTAATTTTTTTGGTTACGTACTTATGGGCGTTACGTATGGCTTTGCCAACGAGGACATCTAGCCAGAACTAGTTATATAACTTTTCGGGAGCACTTTACGTCCGTCTGGGTCTGAGTCCATTCCTAATTTCTTCTAAATTTTCAGTAAATGTTATGTATTTCTTGTTCAGGCACATCGGTTCCATTATCAAAGGATTCTCTTCTGGAGCTTCTACTGTTTTCGACATATAATCCTTACTGTCAAAGCGACGCCAGACTTATGCATTCCCGTGGAACTTTCCGGTCTTGGACTTTGGACTTACATGATCAACCGGTTCAGAGAAAGGTTTCACAATTCCCACCACCTCTAGGAATCTTTGGCCTTCCCGGCACGTGTGTTTACATTGACGTTCCGACCGGAGGTTCAGAAGTCGTTTGTTATGTTTTTAGTCTGACAGTTTTGGGCAAGATTTGGTTGGAATTTTTCGCTATTGTCAGGTGTATGCCTTGTGTTTCCTTGTACTTGGCCCAATGATCCGTTTATCAATAAGAGTTGTAAGATGCCCGATTGGCGTTGATTAATGCCCTTGTTTTGTCTCTGTTTTTGCCTTAGTTTTGTCTCTGTTTTTGAGATGTCCTTGACAAAAACAGCTGACAGGTTTCGAGCAATGAATTCTACCGACCGAATTTTCTAGGGCCCTTTCCTTTAACTACTTCCACCTATGGTGTCCATTTTCCGATTTAAGGTAGAACATTTAAGTTTATCTTAGTAATCCGTGCTGAGATTTTTTCTCAAGTCGGATAAGTATCCCCGCTCCTGTTGATTTGTTTTGCTTAATTTTAGCAAACTAGGCCGGAAATCTTTCTTTTTAAATATTGTGCTAATAGGTTTTAATTTTGATTGGCAGCTAAACGATTGTTATACAAATAGATTAAAAAATATTACTACTATTACGCTGTTATTATGTCTATGTATTACGCTAATGATCATTGACATATAATACGTCAATGGTAAGAGGATAAGAAGTTGGTCACAATAACTTTACAGCGTTGCCTTTCCTGAGGTCTGACAATGGGAACAGATAGTTTTTTCTTTATCACACTTACTTGCAGTACATGTTTATTTAATTTAATCATTGTCAACAAAATATACATAATTTTATGAATGAAACAACACAAGATGTGGAATCTCCCTGTTATTGTTATGGTTCATACTAAATTTTGCTACATAAATTAAGCTCAAATTCAATAACTTTGTCGAAATAGATATTTAGATGTTAAATTAAACTTTATTCTTTCAGTCATTTACTACCTAGCTAAATAAATAGTTGAAAAAACTACTCTAAAAGGATCCCCTAAAATAGATTTTGGGTGTAATTCGTCTTGCTTGGGATGGCTAATATGTTTAATACTCATAGTAGATAAGAAGAAAAACAAACATAACATTTCTATTAAGCCTATTTGGTCTAGCAGAAACGCCAACGGAACCAAGGGTGGGCTGGGTCCGGCTTACACAAATTTAACTTTAACGTTATAAATGTGAGCTAATCACATTATTTCAAAACGTACTATTTGACTTAAAGAATTTCAACAAGCAGTAAGTTAGTCATCTTCCGATTATGTTAACCTGGTTATCGAAACTAAGGCAGGCAAAGCAAATATACTGCATCTATTGCATACGACAGACTAATTAATAATTGGCTTTGACAATATTTACACATTAAAATATGTATGTTGCTCTTGAAGAAGTGTTTGAAGTAGCTGTGTGGAATAGAAACATGGATGACGATCTCCGCTGATATAAACTACTCATCAAAACATATGCTACAGTGTAATTTTAGCCTAAAATGTTTGCTTGTGTTTGGAAACCGGTTTTGTTGAACTTTTAAAAATTTAAAAGTTCAATTCTGATCATATCTTTTATACTGTTACGGACTTTTTATTGTTATCAATATTTACTATAATTAAGATATTCTACCGATATTATAATCCTGCACTATTAGTCACAGAATATGTTTATTGAATTTATGCGGGAGAATGTTTAGTCTAGTTCACAAACTCAAATTTCTGCTAGTAAAAATACGAGTGAGGGCTCATTGGATTCGGAATGACGGACGTCTAGAAAAATGTGCAAAAGTTTCAAACCCGCATATAAAGAATTTGAAAAGTTAAAAGCAAATTAAAATAAAAAAAATTCTTAAAGAAATAGAAATTTCATTTACGATGCCACAAAATATATAAAAAACAAGTATTTTTTTTATACTATTAAATACTAATTTAAAATAAAATAAAAATTGTTTCATCTAGAAATTTGCGGGGTATTGCGCAGAAAAATAAATCGATTTTTCCTGAAATGAGCTTATTGTTAATTATCATTTGTTTTAAATAGTTTTCGTTTATATTTCAAGTGAAATAATAGTTACAGAAAAGCCACTGAAATTCTGACATTGTCATTTTTTTAATTGTTATATTCTATTAGTTATTAATTATTGAAGCAAGCAAAAAACTAAAAAATTAGAGTTTTTTATAAGCTTCACTTATTAATAACTAAACGATTATAACAATTAAAACATCGCAATGTCATAATCTCATATAGTATAGTTGTAATAAAGTATCCACAAAGCGAAATAATTTTAGTGGCGTATGTTTAACAATTATCCGATTTGAAACATAAACGAAAACTCTAAAAAAAATTCCTAATCAACAATAGAGTCATTTTATACAAAATCAGTGTAAAAAAATTTTTCTTGAGCGGGATATTCTTCCTTTAGGTGTCCAGATAATACCGTAATTTTTTAAATTAACCGTAATTTTTTAAATTAATGTTTAATTGTATAAACAATTTTTTTACTTGTTACGGCCGGTTTTGGGGCATCGTAAAAGCCTCGCGGGGCTCTATTTTCAGCATTAAATTAAAATTATTAATAATAGAGATAAAGTTCCGGGAATTGGTACTTTTTTTTTGTAAATTTATCCCTCTTTTAGAAACTTTTTTCTATTGTTAAAATGTTAACAGTTTCCGAGTTGTTTGAAAAAAAACTAAACTCCTTTTTTGAATCTGAATTTGTTAATATTTTTCTAGACGTCACTCCGAATCCAATGAGCCTTCACTCCCATTTTTGCTAGCAGTAGCAAGCATTAACACCATTTTGGGTTTGTGAACTAGATTAGTATGTATCCGCTTTATGTAATCTCGACAAAATAAGATACCTATCAAGAAGAATTTTGTAAGAGCAGTCATTCATTAAACGCCGAAAGTAAAACACTCTTCTTTGTCTGTGTCTAACAATATATTTAAATCACAAGACGCTTATTCCTCCTTTCTCCCAGTTGACTAATTTGCATTTTTTTTAAATTAATGTATTCAACGAACAGAGGCGTCATCACTACTTTTTATTTATTTTTGTTATAATGTTCATTATTATATCAGTGTCTATATTTTTACAGCAATTTTTCTTGGTAAAAAAAATAAGGATTTTTTCTGTATATTTAAATGTTAAAAATAATGTTTAAAAGACAAAAAAATTTTTACTTTGTCAAATTTTAATTTTTTTATAAAAAATTAAATAGAATTTCTTATTTAAAATATAATTTTTTAGTGTCATTTTGAAGATAACCCAAAAATCTGCTTTCAAAAATAATAAAACATTCAAGTTTGTAATTTTGGTCTTTAACCTGCGTCTAAGGAGGTTTTTTGACACGTCCGATTTATTTTTTATACTTTTGGAAGCATACAAAATAGATTTCGAGATATAGACTTTTATCAGATTCGTTATTTTGTTTTAAATTGATTACAAATTGATTACGATGGGCACATCTAAACCGAAAATCAATATTACTAGCACTTATTTAATTATACCATCGGCAAAGTTGTGCATGGATTCAATAATCTACTGTTCAAAGGAATCCTCTTTTAATTCATTTAAATTTTAAAAAAGAAACGAATATGATAAGGTGAAAACAAATGAACTTTATTATACCTAGAGATGATTAATATTTTCTAATAATATAAGAAATAGAAAAAAAAACGTATTTAATCATAATTAAGATTTTCAAAAATGCGACCTTCTTGTTCAATACAGGTCTCACATTTTCAACAATTTTTCGTAATACATTTTCATTTTGAGTTATACTATTATTAGTAGCACTAATAATTCGATTTCTTAAAACGTACAAATTTTCAGGTTGAGTTAAATAGACTTTTTCTTTGGTATGACCCCAGAAGAAAAAATCTAGAGGTGTCAAATCAGGCGAACATGCTGGCCACCTTACAGGTCCATTCGTTCCTATCCATTGGTCCCCAAACCGGTCATTTAAATAATTTAGGCAAATTCGAGCATTATGGGCCGGTGCACCATCTTGTTGAAAGTAGATGTTGGGAATTTCCGCAATAGGTAAACTGTCCAAAAAATCGGTAATTGTTGTTTCTAGAAAGTTCAAGTAAGTTTGTAAGTTTGTGCTGTAAGGGGCTCATTAAAAAATATTGGGCCTAGAATTCTCGTACCTAAAACACCTAGACACACATTAATACCAAAGCGTTCTTGGAAAGAACCTTCTCTAAATAAATGTTGATTTTCATTTACCCAAGACTCGTGAAGCCAGACCGAAAATAATATCAATCTATTAAAGTTACTATTATGGTTAGAAGTTTTCATAAACCATCGGCAACATTCAATTCGCCGAGCAAAGTCATTAACACCCAAGCGTTAGTGGATTTGGTATATGTAGGGCTTGTACTTATGTTTCTTAAAATGTTAATTGCACTTTCCCTGTAAACTTCAACTTCACTTTCAATTTGGCGAGTAGAAATACTTGGATCAGCATTCATACATACAAGAACGTTTATTTCAGCTTCTTCAGTAATAATTAATGAACTTTCCTTCATTTTCATTTTGGGGAACTGTTTTCAAATGTTGTACTAGCCACGGAAAACAGGCATAGAAAGGTTGGTTTCTGTCGGGGTATCGCCCTGCGTAGAGTGTTTTAGCCTGCCTTTTAATTTGCAAGTACTGATCAAAACTCGAACAATCGATTTGCGACAAACACATTTTTCTTTAAACTTAGAACATTTTCTTTTTTAACATTTTGTTGGATGAAGACCAAGAGATTTATCTTTTTATAAGTTTTTATTTAAATTTTATTGGATTAAAATACACAATAAAATTATGAAGAAAATTCATAAATTCCTTATGTCGTGTGGTTTTTGTTGTATTGGACATAGGCATCTGAAACCAGCAGTTTTGTCAGAAATTTAAAAACGAAGAAATTGTTGTTTTTTGTTCCGTTCGGACCAACAAAAACCACTGAACTTTTGTCTCATGTCATTTTTATACATGTAAGAAACCAAACATTAGTATTATCCTTGTGTCAGTATGATGGTTTAAAACCGTTTTTTAGAAAGTATATATTCATTTCTACAAATATATTAAATAGATACTTGGTGGTGGTTTTTATATTAATTTCCATATATAATTAATTAGGGAATGTTGCTGTTATATAACAAAAATCGAGTAACTAAAAACGTACAACCATAAGAAAATGTTTTTCTATTTGCTTTAAAATTCGCTTAAAAGTATATTTTTAATCCTTTTGGCTGACCCTCAAAAAATTAACATTTGTAATTTCCCACAGGCACACACAGAAACTAAAAACGAAACTGCGAATTCAATGTAAAATGTAAAGCGCTATTATTTTATTTGTTTTAATGCCTAAGGTGTAAAATGGAGCATTGCGCCGGGTCGGAAATTTTTCACAGAAACGAACACGGGGTTAATTTTCTTCCCTGCAATAACACACATACAAATAAAGTATGTTTTAGGAAAATTTATTAAGTACTTTTGGGTATTTGGTTACCAGCCCCTATTAGTAACACGATTGTAATCCTCGACGCTAGGATTCATAGACTAAATTATTACAACGTTTTCAAAAACACTTCAGTCACTTCAACGACGCACATAGTTTTTTGGAAAAGATACTAAGGTAACTTTTAGAAAATAAAACAACTTTGAAATAACTCAACACGTAGATTACAATAAAACAATATAACACAAATGACGTGTTATTTATTTATCAAATTTATTTACGTTTCGATCAGCGATATCTTACGAGAAAGAAAGGATTGTAATACCTTGCTAAAAACCTGCTAGTTCAATTCAGTGATTAGCATTTCTTTGAATTATATTTTCTTCCAAGAAAGAGTTCCAAGTTAGCTTTTCGCCATTGGAGTATATGATCATTATTCCAGAAATGTTCAGTAGTATTCGATCTTAATATGTCTCCCTTTTTTATGTCTTCGGTGCCTCTTAGTTTACCTAATATAAGATCCATCACACTCCCAATGGACTTGATAGAATTATTTGGATGTATGTAATGGTTTTCTCAAGTTGAGGTTTATATGCAAGAAATGTAATAAATTGATCATGCCTTAATGTCTTTTAAAATATCAAGTTTAAGATTTAGCCTTTTGCACCCTTAAAAAAACTTTAATTCAGTTTTTACAGAACTGCTTCATTTCCTTCGAATATTCCTATATAAAAGAAAAAAATGTTTATATATAAAAAAATATGATAATAAATTTACCCTGTTTTATCGTGTCTTTAAGGGACTCTTATATTATCTAAGGTTTGTATATATAAAAACTTTTATATTTTATACTTTTATGTTTGTTGCACATTATTTCTTGGACTAATTTACTTGACGTTTTGTGTTCGAGGTATTCTGTGTAAACCATGACATTCACAAACTAACAAAAATAAACATTTATAAACTATTTTTTGACCTTTTGAAGGAAGTAATGCTTCGATTTGACATGGCACACTTGCTAGGCAATTTTGTACTGATATATGAGAGCACATATTCTAGACGATTTTCATGAAGATAGTCAAATTACGCCATTCGTGTGATACGCAAAGTTACCGGATATGAATCTAATAGACCATTGTTGAGACATTTTTGGACAACATATAAAAATAAAAGGCATCAGCAACTTGAAAACTCTATCGATTGGACATAATTTGGGCACGGCAAATTGACAACTACACGTCAAATATGCCACGTCGTGTCGATGCATTAATTCGGTGTTGAGGTAACCCAACAATATGAATTTTTTAGAAATCCTGGATCTGAACTAACACAAATAATATGTTCAACAAAAATCTAATTTACGTGTACTTTATTGTTTATCCGTCAATGAAAAATAATCGATGAAAAATATTACAATTCCTTAAGAGAAAAATTTTTTAAAACCACCCTGCTAGGTACAGAGTACTTCAATAAACTAAAAAGCACTTCACAATTTCAAGTATAGTTAATCTTTATTTACTATCTGGGAGGTCCCATGTAACTTAACAATCTTTGGAGAAAAAAACACAGTTTTATGTTTTACATCGATTAACATAAAACGTCAGGGAATTTTTTTAATACAAGAACTGATGTTCATCGTAAAAATAAAAACATCTAATTTCATTAATTTGAAAAATGGCTATCTGGAAATGGAAATTCTATAAAATTTTCTCAAAATGCGTTCAGTATATTCCTGTCATTTTGTATTATCGTGCTCGGTTTTAATTAATACATTCTCACTTTCTGGGCTTAAAAGCTGTTTAGATATTAAACATAGTTTCGTCAAAACAGTTTTCAAGTCAGTATACACTTTAAAAAAGTTAACTGACAAAAATAAGCCCCCAAATTCAATTCAATGGTAGAAATAATTATTCTTCAAGAGAGTAGAAACCTTTTGAGATCAAATGTTTTATAGATCTATATCTTCTCACAGGAAGCTAGCAGTTTCATAGGGAGTGGCAGTATGTTATACATTTTTGGACCATAAAAAGATATGCCGGTTTATACATGTTCTCTGCTTCTTGTAAGGTAGTTGTGTAAGTGTTCGTGGGTTGGATAGTTCTGAATATTATCTCTCATGTACCGGGTGTACAATTAAGAAGGGAGGCCGGTCGTATCTCAAGAACCACTTGTCTTACGGTTTCGGGAAAAAAAATTATTTAGTAAATCGGCCAAGAGAAATCGCTGGAAATTATTTTTAACCTCAAAAAATTGCCGTTAGGGGCGCCACAAGAACTTTAAATCGTAAATGTCGATTTTTTGGTGAATTTGTATAGTTAAAGTGTGTCGAAAATATAAGCAAAATATTCTTGAATAAGTTACGGATTTTTTTGCTTTTTATAATTTTTTTCTATTTTCAATAATAAAGTGGTGGGGGAAGGTCAAACATTTTTTTGTTTCAAACGTTGATATCTCTGTTTGGAATGAACCGATTTTATCGAACTTGGTCTTAAAAAAGTGCCTTTTTCGCTCGATTTGCGATGCTATTAACGGTTACCAAATTTATTCTGCTACTGGTCGCTAGATGGCGTTCTGGATTTCCTGAAATGATACGGATTTTCTCAAATCAAATACTATGATATGACTTTTTTGTCATATTTTATTTTGTGGTTATGAAGGGTATAAGATAGTGAAATAAAAAAACCAGATCCATATTTAATTTAAGAAAGTGAATGATGGTAGCTCAGATCCGAAAAGTCCGATTAAAAAACTAAGTACACAGAATTGTAAAGGAGAAAAAATGCCAATGGTAAAGTGAAAGTTATTTTTATCTATCATTTCACTTTAACCTAAAATTTGAGAAATTGAAATTTAATAATATTGGTTCATTCAAAAGAGATATCAACGTTTGAAACAAAAAATGTTTGACTTTTCCCCACCACTTTATTATTGAAAATAGAAAAAAATGATAAATAGCAAAAAGTTGCGCAACTTATTGAAGAATACTACGCTTTATTTTCGACACTCCTTAACTATGTAAATTCACAAAAAAATCGACATTTACGATTTAAAGCAATTTTTCGAGGTTAAAAATAATTTCCAGGGATTTCTCTTGGCCGATTTACTATATAATTTTTTTCCCGAAACCGTAAGATAAGTGGTTACTGAGATACGGCCGGCCTCCCTTCTTAGTTGTACACCCGGTACATTGAAAACTGAAAAATATAAATACATGGCACAGTTAAGATCTTTAAATTAATAAAATTTTAGCCTATCAATAACTCGTACCGCTTTTCTTCGCCGGCCTCCCTTCTTAGTTGTACATCCGGTACATTGAAAACTGAAAAATATAAATACATGGCACAGTTAAGATCTTTAAATTAATAAAATTTTAGCCTATCAATAACTCGTACCGCTTTTCTCTGAAGAGTGAAGATTCGCTACGTGTTTGGGGCATGACTCCATGCCAGTAGGGCATAAGCAATTCTCGAGGCAATGTATGTATGGTGCACCGACAACATAACACTCTCAGACACCACATGTACAATATTTCTCAAAGCATACACACCACAGGCAATCTTACCACTGCAACGATGTCCGCATTTCATGTCATTTTCGGATCTATATAAACCCCCAAGAAGCGAACCGAATCTAGAGTTTCTACTCCTTGAAGTGACCTAAGTGGGAAATAGAGAATCTCAGTTTTAGACTCGTTTAAATTTAACTGATTACTAGTAAACCAGTTTTTAATCTTCGATTGTGTGTCTGCCATAACTATTGACAGATCATTTATATTTTTAGATGATTTTAATATTCGTGTCATCCGCGAAGAGCACCAGGTCAGCACTGGGGTCGAAGCTCCCAATATCATTAATGTATATAATAAAGAGCAGCGGCCCCAGCACCGAACCACGCCGCAGAGCATATTCTACACATCAGAAACAAGTCAACAATATGTCAACAAATGCTTCCTACCAGATAGAAAAAAAAGAGTGTAATACTGTTTTCATCAAAATTATAGAACCACAATTTATTCAATAACATGGGAGACATACAATCGAAGGCTTTACTAAGATCGCAAAATAAAGCCCCTATGCGACCCCCCTTTTCAAATCCCGCATTTAATACTTCAATAAGCTTATTTATTGCCATTGTTGACCGAGAGCCGCTAAAACCAAACTGCATAGAATTAATTGAATTATTTACCTCAAAATAAGTTGATATTTTACTTTTTAAAGCCTTTTCGAATACCTTCGAAAATATTGGTACTATTAAAATTGGTCTGTAATTTGTAATTTGATCAGTAGGACCTTTTTTATGTATGGGTACAACCCGAGCTACTTTTAAAACAGAGGGATAAACAGAATCTCTAATATACAAGCTTAAGAGTTTAGTTAGTGATCCGATCACTTCATTTATAATATTTTGTATCCGTGATTATTTCATCGACAGCAATGAAATCTCAAGAGACATTACATACCAGATGTTGAAAGTATGCCAATCCATGCTCTGTGATTGGTCTGCAGGTTGTGGAAATCATTGGGGCCCCTACAGTCTCACGCAGAACAAAATCAGCCACATATTTGTTAGAACATTGTCCAAGCATGCGTTACCTCCTGTATTTTCCTGTATCAAAATATGTAGGCCATATGAAGGGATCAAGTCCTTTAAGATCTGTGTTTGATTGCTATTATTATTAAAGTTTATGTTGAAATCCCCATTTATAACGATCGAAAATTGAAGTTTAGTTTCTGTGTGTAGAATTTGTGACATATCAAGAAATGTGTTAAAATCACACTGTAATAATTAACACTTTATAGATGTCTGATTGGATAGCACCAATCTCAAAATCCATTTTAATGGAGAGTAGTAATATATCATCCCTAGAATAGAAAAAGATTGATATAGAATCGATAGTGGCCAATGCCACATCTCCATGACCATGGGACCCGCGCGAAAAGTGAGATTTTATTGTGTAATTTAATATTTTTAATTGACTAATTTCCCCATCTGTCATCCAGTGTTCACTAAAACATAAGACATTGTAGTTAAAATGAAGCGTTTCAAACTGCAACAATTTATTTTTTAAACACTGAGTATTCACCTGTAAAATTTGAAAATTACATTTGGTATGATTATTGTTCATATTATTTATTTAGAATAGCGGAATTTTGTTCATTGATTTGTGAAAATGTAAGCTTGTTAAAAAGTCTTTGTGTTTCTCAAAATTAAAGCGTTGGATGCCAACATTTTGTGGTCAAAAGTTCCGGTCATACATTTCTTCTTTCTTAGAAATAGGAGCTACAACTAGAAATCTCTTTAACTGTTGCAGATTTGATGGAATTTCTCTTACCAATATTTCTTCATTGTTTAATTTTCATTTCCTCTTTATATAGTCCAAAACTACGGTTTCATTGGCCGTTCTTTTTTAACACTATTTATATACTTCCAAAGCTTTCTGTCCTCTCCGACAAATTTATTTTCCTCTGTATTGGTTTAGGCTTGTCCTAAACGTTTGCGAAAGCCCCTTCTCCTTTGTTGTATAAAGCCTTCCTCTGGATCGACATTCTCTGATTCGGTAGCTGAACTTTGCCAAAATCGCTGTTTATTATACCGTGTTAAATTGCTATTTCTACCGTGTCTATTTCCTATATTTCTTAATCTTCTAAAAGCTAGTTTATTTTGTTGAGAACCGTCATTTGTTTGTGTGCTAATTTCAAATAGGTCGTGGCTAGACTCTCGTCCGCGACGGCTGTCATTTATAAATACACGTTCAATGTGTTCCATAGTTGCCGGCCGTTTCACGCTCTCAGAGTAACTTCGTAAGAGTTCAGGTTCAGGTTCATCTGGGCATATTAGCAAAAGACTTTCAGCGATTTTTGGAATATGCTCATCACTTCTCGCCGGTGACGCCGTTTTTTCAAATTCACTGTTACGAGCGTCAACTATTATTACTGGTATATTCTGCTTCCTTGTTTGTTCAGTTTGTTGTGGTTGTGATTGGTTGTTTCTTTTGTTGTTGAAATAATGAAATTCATTCATTGTGTTACCTTTATTACATACAATTACATACATTATTTTTATTTTCCATTTCGGTAACGAGCCTTTTTAATAAATTGTTTTCTAGAACTAATTTACTGCTGTCTTTTTCTTCATTTTTTTTACTCTGATCACAGCAAATTACTTTATTTTGGTTCAGTCTTTGGAACCGTTTTGCACGGCTAATACAGCTGATATGATGGAGGCCATAGCAGGTTACACACACATATATTTTGCAGGATTTCCCGCAACATTTAGCACTGGTAACAATTTTGAATCAAATTCGTCATTATTAAACTTTTCTTCACTAACTTTTGCAGTACTTTTTTCAACTACTATATCCGCTATTTTCACTACTAATCTTCTCTACGATATATATATATATATATATATATATATATATATATATATATATAAACTCAAACTCAAAAATACTTTATTATCGAGGAACTGTGATTTCCATTGACAAAGCATACTACAAAATAATATAAAGTCTAATAGTATACAAAAAACTCTTTAAACAAGCTAAACAATATAAAATACAAACATAGTAAATACAAGTATGTGCAAAACAGTACAGCTGAAAAAAGAACATAAGATAGATAACATATACAACCAGACAGATTAGGCAATAGGGTCAGCATAAAATTGGGCAAGTTTATAGTAGGCTTTGCCTAACAATACTTTTTTAAGACTTCTTTTAAATTGTTTTAATGACCCTATTGTTCTAAGGCTGCTTGGCAAGTGGTTAAAAAGCTTTCTGCCCTCATAAATCAAAGAATTCTTAGTCAAAGCAGAAGTAGGCACTGGCAAAGGCAAATCCAAAGCTTGTCTGGTGTTTCGTTGACCTGCAGGACGCTGTATATTTTCTCGGTATTTAAAGATTAGACATGCTGTTTCGAGGATAAATAAAGAGCTAAGAGTTAGGATTTTTTGTGACAGAAAATGAGGTCTGCAGGATTCTCTCAGACCCACACCAGCAATAAAGCGAACAGCTTTCTTCTGCAGCACAAACAAGATGTTTAACAGATATTGACTACTAAAACCCCAGAATGGAATCCCATATCTGAGGTGCGATTCAAATAAGGCAAACTAAACGGTACGCGCCACTGCCATTCCGAGTTCATTTCTTGCAATTCTGATTGCAAAGCAGCCAGAAAAGAGTTTCTTGCTCAAATTTAAAATGTGATCCTCGAAACGTAAATTTTTATCAACAAAAACCTTGTCACATGGCTGTCAAGGATTGTAACACTGTCCAACTGCAAGTTCTGCATGTCACACCTAAAACCAACAACATTAGTCTTCGTCAAATTGAAGGAAAGTCGGTTTGAATCACACCATCTTTTAACCTCCAGCAAGTCTTGAGTTATAATTTTCCTTAGCTGAGCAATCTCTTTATTATGCCAAACAATCGAGGTGTCGTCCGCAAATAAGGTGAATTTTCCTGATATTTTAACTTTCACAAGATCATTAACATAAATCAAGAACAAGAGAGGACCTAAAACAGACCCTTGCGGAACCCCACAATTTATGCTCTATGACGAAGATCGCCTTTCGGAAGTAGTTACAGATTGGCTTCGACTTGAAAGGTATGAAGAAAACCACAACAGCGTGGAGCCCCTGAAACCATACAACTCGAGCTTAGACAGCAATATTCTGTGATCGACACAATCAAAAGCTTTTGAGAGATCACAGAAAACTGCTGCCACCGCCTCTCCGTGATTAATGTTCGTGTAGACATCCCCGAGAAAACCAAAAATTGCATCGTGCGTCCCTTTTGCATTCTGAAATCCAAACTGATTCAAGGTAAGTAAATGAAATGTCTCAAGATATTCACACAATCTCTTGGCAACTTTCTCAATAACCTTGGAGACCGTAGACAAAAGAGAAATTGGACGAAAATTCGAGAGCTCACTGAGATCCCCGCCCTTAGGCAAGGGAATCACTATTGCCGATTTTAGGCATGAAGGAAAAACTCCTTTAGACCAGGAATTATTAACCGTTTTACTATTGTCGTTCTGAAAAAGAACAGTTTTGCTGACATGTTCGGCAAAATCACATTTGGCATCAACAGCAACAGCAACATCTGGAAAACACAAATAACAACCAGCGGCCGCTCAGATATAACCTTCGGCCCCGGGTGGGGTATAAAGGAAGCGTCGCAGTCACTAACACTTTAGTCTCTAATATATATGTATGTGTATGTGTATAAAGAGGAGGGTAGGTATCTGTTTTTTAGCTACGCCAAGCATTCGATAATCTTTGCTACCTTCTTCACGGCTACAATATGAAAAGAAGATGAATGTTTCAGTTTTTATGCACAGTATTTATAAGAGTAAACGTTGTACTGACTACTATGTAACTAAATTGCAATAACTTCTTGTGAAAAACAAGCACATTTTACGTTCTAACTTACTGTAACATATTCTTATTTTCGATGCTATATTTTGTATCGGAACCAAGCAAATAGATTTTTACTTTTTTTTAACCCTATAGCAGGAATGTTATAATCTGTTTTTTAGCTTAATGGAGAGTTAAATATATCCATGATTTTGCTATGCTGCTATTAATAATATGCGAGTTATAGAAAAAATAATATTGAAAAGCTACTTAAGATGTAATCTAAAATTAATAAACTTGATTAAAAGCTAGTTTTTTTTTCGCCAACGAAAAAATATTGGATTGTGGAGACTGGCATATGTATCTGACGTACAAAACGAAGTCTATAAGGACACCCTAAGCTATCTAAATTACTATTGTTATGATTATTAAAATTAAGAAGATTTGCATAAATAGAACTAAGATAGACTGTTTTTTTATTCAAAGAATTGGGTTTTAAATATATTTCTACCATCTCTAAAAACAGTCTCTTGTTATAATTGACCCCCATACATAATATATGTGTTTCATTATAATTAAATAAGTGCCGTGATTGGCTCGTGTGTTTTGAAACAGCACAAGTATTTTTCCTTAACCTACAGTCGCTTTTATGCGAAGTTATTCTGTCTTTTAAAACTCTGGATGTTTGCCATATATATATATATATATATATATATATATATATATATATATATATATATATATATATATATATATATATATACCTTCACATTCGGAAGAAGGAATACTATATGCAATATTTGATGTCTTTGATATTACATCCCTTACTTTAGTAAGTATATATAATCTACACCAAATTTCAACTAAGTAGCTTATACCGATTAGATAATACCTTGAGCGGTATGAAGAAACACAAGATCAAGATCGGTGTTTGTCTCTTAAGTATACAAGACTACGATTTATCACTAGTAGTCAACTTAAATGGTAATTTTTAATCACACATGGTGAAGACTCTACAAATGCATCATTCTAAGCTAGGTGAGGCAGTTTGGAATTTGCTGTGGCGTGAAGGTGAGTGGACTAAGGCTTTATTTAAGTTTTTTACTTCTCCAGCAATGATAGATGCTTCAAAGCTTCCCTGCCTCCCAAAGAAAGTCTAAGAATACGATCTGTGTCTGAAAGAGCTCTGGTTTGAGGCGAACTATCGTTAAAGACAAAAATAGACTAGGCTTTTGTAGAATGTTTAATGGCAGACCGGACCAACATATTACGGATATCCTAGAAGATCGTGTTGTGCTTTCTGCCTCTGCCGTTTGTTATTATTTCGTAGAATACTACTAGACTACTAAGCAAGGTGGAAGGCAAGCAAAGGGATTACCGTAATGAATTGGCCGACCCAAATAGCAGATCATCTGTGGGATCAAAAATTAGTGTTGGTACAACTATGGCAAAACATGGATCACCAATTTAATTTAATTTTAAGCATATTAAATTGCCCTCAAAAACCCATCCATGCGTAAGAAGGCAATATGAGTTATTATTAAATTTATTATATATTTGCAGTGACACGTAATTCTTTACTATCTTAAATTACTACTACTTATCTAACATCTGGCCATACAAATAATACCTGACAAACCCAATAATTGTTTTGTTTTTTCTCCCTGCATACTGAATATAATTATGAATTCAAAGCAACGTATAAAGAGATAGCTGATTATACTTCGAAAGATATTTTCGAAGTAAGATTATTTCTTTTGACTTACCACTTACGTATGCTAATATAATCCATTCTACAAGGGACGGCTTGGCTCCTCTTTGAATTATTATTTCTTCATCGTGACCGTTGAAAAATAATTGTCTCTGAGAGGCCAGAATTAACATAACTGGAAAAAAATGGACATTAGATTCTTAAACATATTCTGCAAATCATCATATACAAACAAATGCTAATTTTAATAATTTTAAAGCGAAGGGCCACAAATGTATTTAATTTTATTAAAAATGGCAAATAAGCTAAAAAAAAGTCTATAAAACAATACAATTATCCTATTTAAAAAATGACGTTCTTCTGTCGGAGGTTGTAATTTATCGTTTATGTTACTATAACTGCAATCAGCCGTCCCAGATTTAGGTTATGACAAAATACTGAGAAAGATTGTCATGAAATGCTGGATTTTTTTTTAAATATTAAAAGTTACAGTTGGATTTTCTTTATTCTTTTGAAATTATGTAAAATATAAAAACACAACTATTTTTTATATCACTTCCATTATATTTGTTAACAACCCGTAACATGTTTTGCTCCACAGAAGCTTCTTCGGACGTTACATCTCGAATGAATAAACTTAAAGAGAAACGGAATATTTGTATAACTAGGTGTAAAAGATTCGAAAACTTTAATAATATAAAAAGGTCTGGAAATTTTGAACTACTAGTCATAAACCTAAACTACCTAAGATTATTAAAATATATTTAAAAAAGGAGAATTGTTGAGTTCTACCTGATCATTTAACAAACAATTTGAACGTTGAGCTTATTTTTTAGAGTCTCCAGTATATTTTTTATGATTTTAATTTATGATCCTCATTTTCTTTGGCTAAAATTTTTTATCAAAGGTTTAACCGGTCTCAATTAAGTGGTTTGCATAATTGGATTCGGCCCTTTGATGAAACATTTAGAGTGCTCGTCTATTCTTTTATAAAAATATCTGCCTGTTTAGAAATTTACCTATTTTTGAGCTACCATTACCTAGGATATAACTTTATATGCGGTTGTTTTTTCACTGATACTAGGATAAATCATAGCTACTTTAATGGCGAAGTTAATGGTATCTTTAGCAGGAATACTAAGAAACAGATTAGTGATGTCGAACGAGATCAGTTTTCCATTATTTTTAATTTTACTAACTAAATCTATGGAGTTTTTAATTTTGCTATTTTATTGAAAATTCGGTATATGTATGAATAATGTTTATAAGTTTTAAATTTTCTTTTTCCTTTATGCAACCATTATATATATATATATTTATAATATATAAATATATATATTTTTTAAGACTTATGGCAGAGTGAAAAAATATCAAAAAATTAGATTGAGTGGTCCGCTAACGTGAGACACCCTATAAATGTAATCTTTTATTCAGATATGACAAACTGTTATTGCCTTTCAATGTTTTATGCAGTTTTAAATTCTTAATTTCAAATTGGTCAAAAAAAAAAACATTTAACTTCTTTTTGTCGAAATTATATATATTTGTTGTTTAATTCAAAATAACTGGTATGGCTGAAGTGCTTCTATAACAAGACAAAAAAAAACATCAGAGGACACTGGGAAAAATTTCAACATTAAAGGGAGATTGGTTAGGAATGAATATAAAAAAAGTGCTCGATATGCCTGGTCTGGTACCTTTCCGAGGTGCCTTGAGTTACTTGGATAATAAAATAAAGACTGTTCGTAGACTTGGGGTCGACTGCGAACAGTAATAAAGCTTCTTACTCAATACATCAGTAGCGTATAAAAGGTATGGGGGATAAACTTCGCCAGAGCCATTTTTATTAAAGCTAAAATAATAGAAATAGTATGGATCTTTTTTTCGAAATTGGAGGGTAAACCCCCCCAGAGCCAGTTTTATGTACAGGGTATCCCGTTTTCGTTGCTTTTACGGGGTATCTCTTTTATTAGTGAAGATAGAGGGTTCCGGTTTTCGAGACATGGTGCTACTTTTTTGTGAAACGAAAGATGACCCAAACAAAATTTTCATAGCCACCTTCGCTTTTAAGATACAGTGTGAAATTGAAAATATTGCATTTTCAGTTATTTACCTTACAGAAAAGGTAAAAACTGGCTGTGATACAGTTTTTCACGTATAATCCAGTAGCGATTTTTTATGTGAGCTGCCGTTTCTGAGATATAACACAAACTTTTTTTTTAAATATATATTTTTATTCTATATTATTCAGTTCACAATAAGCTTCTCGAAAATATATAATAGTATATACTTTTCTATTCGAATCGCCCAGTAATTTGCATTTTTTTTTAGAGATAGACTGAGTTTTTGGTAGTAGGCTGGGATTGCCTAAACATAACAAAAGAAAATTGTTTTTATGTTAAATAAATTACTTGTCAAAAACCTCTGGTTCGTTTTGAAGCTAGATTAGATAACCGCAACAAATATTTTAAATTTTATAATAAAAAATGGCTAGAAACCAAACGTTTTTTAATGAAAAAAAAAAAGACATGTTGCTCTGCTTTGCGCAATCTAACGAAAGCTTCGGAACTATATTTATTAAGGTATGCTTAGCATTTGTCGTATTTTATAATAAATACATTTTTATAAAGCTGTTGCCGTTTTAAACATAGGTATCCAGAACGAAGACAACCCTGTGATATTACATTTCTTAGAATTAAAAGAAATCTAGTTGATTTGAGGAAAACGAGGAAGACGTAGTAAATGTTCTGGTGTCCATTGATGTAGTTCCTTCAAGTTTTTGCAGAAAAATCCATCATAATGTTGGGGTTCCAAAAAGCCGGGTACAAAATTTTTTAAAGAAACAAGGTTATAAACCATTTAAATTCAGGTTGGTGAAACACTTACATCCGGGTGAGGCGCAGCGTCGTATGATTTTCTGTAACTGGTATCTAGAAAAATGCGATAATGACCCTGACTTTTATAGAAAAGTAATATGGTCCGATGAGGCATATATAAGTAGCGCCTAAGTATTAAATAGACATAATTCTAGATACTAGTCGCAAGAAAACCAACATCGAATATTTCCTCGCGAACGACAGGGTAGGTTTGTGTTTAATATTTCTTGTTTCATAATGGGTTCAAAAATAATGTATCTTATATACCAGAGGAGCTTAGACACAGATCGGTATTTCCAAATACTGGAATTTATTCTACCGTAATTACTGCTCATAATACCGGTAGAATAAGGCAGTATTTGGAAAATAATTTTCTTGGAAAATGGATAGGGACCAATGGTTCTTTAAGATGGCTGGCGAGATCGCCAGATCTCTCTGTTTTGGATAACTTTCTATGGGGTACTTTAGAAAATAAAATATATAGGACAAGATATGACACCTTAGCCAATTTAATAAACGCCACAAGAAGGGCATTCAATGAAATGCAACAACGACCGGTTAGTATTTTCATTCAATGCCTTAAAAAGAATACGGAAATTATGTAGGCTTTGTGTAAAGCAAAATGGACATCATTTCGAGCAATATCTTTAGGGTATAGATTTAGTTTTCTGTTTATTTTAGTGATCTTTAGTGTTAGGATTTGTTTTTGTTGTTGTTGTTAGTTGCTGTTTAGAAGTATTAGAGGTAGAATTATTAACAAGTTCATTTTATTCAATTAATAATACTTTTCAAAGTTGATGGATTCACGGGTTTAGCAGCGAAAAACAGGTTAATAATAATTCTTTTTATTATAAAACCAAGTTTTCGGTCCGATTTTGAACCTTCTTCAAGGCAACAGGCTAAAACCATAACAATGTAAGATACATAATGCTATGATAGTTATTACAAATCTACTTACATTTTACATCATTATTATAAAATTACTAAATTGCTAAAATTTGAACATTTCTTGTAAAATAGTATGAAACAAGGATATACAAGGTAACAATTTATTGTAGAATTACAATTAATTAAAAAATTCTTGTTACTATAAATAAAATATACATGAAAAATTCATTTGTTTTGTAAGCAATCCCAGCCTAAAACTGAGTAAATATCTAAAAAATGCAAATTACTAGGAGATTCGAATACAACAGTATATACTATTATATATTTTCGAGAAACTTAGTGTGAACTGAATCACATAAAATACAAATATACGGGGTGTCCTATTTAAAAAATTATAAGTTTGTGTTATATCTCAATAACGACAGCTCACATAATAAACCTGACTACGCCACTGGATTCTACCTGAAAAACTGTATCAGAGCCAGTTTTACCTTTTCGATAAGTTAAACAACAACCGAAATACGAGGGGGGGGGGACAAAAATGCAATATTTTTAATTTCACACTGTATCATAAATACGATAATGGCTATGAAAATTTTGTTTGGGTCATCTTTCGTTTATAAAAAAGTAGCATCATGTCGCGAAAACCGCAACCCTCTATCTTCACTAATAAGAGAGATACCCCATAAAAACAACGAAAACGGGACACCCTGTACAGGGTGTTTTTTTTTCGTTGATGTTATAGGGTATAGGCTGAATGGTAAGAGATACAAAAAAACTAAGATACGTGTCCCGTTCTCTTTTTTAAATGGATTGGTTTAAAAAAATACAGGGTGATTCTCATAATCTCCCGTTTCTTATTATCTTTTATTACTAAGTTATTTATAGAGATAAAAAAACTTTAAATACAAAAGTTTTATGACTTTTTACGTAGGATCCAGCGGCATACTTAAAATATATATATGTTTTAATTTTTGAGATATTATCAAAAGTAGCATTTTCTTAAATGGGACACTCTATATCTAAGTATCTAGAAAAATTACATTTGTTTCTTGCGATTGCAACAATATATAATACTTAATGTTTTGCTTTGTCCTAAATAACTAAAATACCAAAAAACATTTATTTTTAGTTGGCCATGAACTGAATTCTTTAGGCGTTTGTTTACATGGCATAAAATTAAATAATAATGAAGTATTGCCTATACCCTATAATATCAACGGGAAAACACCCTGTACAACAAAAAGAAAGTAATGACCTTTTTTTGGTTGTTAATATTATTTACGTCCAATTAGGAAAAGTACTGAAGACCTTTTTCATGGTTGCTGAAAATTTTCATTGTCTCAAAACCCCCCAGAAGTTATTTGTATATACGCCACTACATACATACATACATACAGTATAAGACAGAACTGTGTATAAGAAGGCAACTGGAAACCACTACGTAGAACACATTCCCTAATATAATGTTCTAATCTAGTGGATTCAAAAAACCTATACATCCTGATATAAAATAGGTTTCAAGGTACTCACTGGCCATCGTCAACGCCCCAATACAGGTACGGCAAGACATGTTCTTCTTAGAAATCAAAGTAGAAACCGAGAATGTCCTACTAGGTACTATGTCATATATTTTGTTAATATTATTTATTATACAACTCTGAAAGATGCCAAAAATTAAAACCATTTGCTAGTCCGAACAGAATTTGTGCGATACCAATTGTTCCATATCCAATTTTTTTTTTTGTAATTTTAAATGGAACAAGTAATCAGAATATCTTAAAACAGTTCTATATCATCGCAATCTAAAATTAGTTGGCAATAATCGGATACCTTTATGTTTTAACCATGTTGATCAGACCACTTCTCTCTCTCTAATTATATAGATTTTAAATTGTACGTGTTTTTATTTTCTTACTACATAATTATCATTTGTATGGCAAAAACGCCGAAATACTGAACGCAACATTGCTATCGATACGGCCCATTTTATTCCTTTATGTTTTTATGAGGCAAAAAAACATTTCGCACGGTTTTTCACCCAAGTTTACCCAACAGATCTACGCCTTAACAAACGCGTCAACACTTTACCCCGAGGGATCTGAAACCGAAAAAGTAGAAACTTTTTAACGCTTTTGGGAATACGGCTTTTTGTATACTATCCTAGCGAATTAAGCTGGCAGCATTTTTCGTGGGAGAACTAAAAGGATTTTTCTTTGTTTCATCTCGTATTAACCCATTTTTACAGTGGTTTTCCTAAGCTGTTGTTCTAAATAAAGAAAATTCAGATATTTCTACTACCGAAAAGAAAAGGGCGAGTTCAAGATCTAGAACAAAAAGAAAACTCTAATAGAATATTGTATACGAACATCATTGAGTTATTATCTTGAAAAATATAGGAATACGAAACAAAAGGAGCTTCCTACAACTTAAAGTAATTTTTATTTATAAAAAAAACACAGGGAATTATTATAGAGAAATACTAAGAATAGGATCAATATTAAGAATCTATCGGAGTAAATTTAACTTTTCGTTCTGCTGCTGTACATAAATAACATGATATCTGCAGTGTGACAGGTCGATGTGAGTCACTAACGAAAGCTCAGTAGACTAACAAACGATCCGAATATTCCAAAAAAATATAAATATCGGAATATCAGAAAGCGCACAGTTTTTTAATAAACGAAAAGCTAAACTTTTTTGAAAGAGAAAAAAATAAAATATAAAATTGTTACAATTTTATGGACAAAGCGAAATTTACGTTAAAGGAAAAAAAATCAAAACAATGAAGAAACGAAATAACAATCGAAAAAAAAATCATATTTTTCGATTAACGCAAATACATAAATTGTAAATGTAACATTCGTTAGGAAATAACATTGCCGTAAAGCGGTTAATGAATCTAGGTGACCTTAACAATATGGAAATAAACAATACATGAGGTGAATAATTTCGATGACGAAAATTACGCTACCTTGAACTCTATTTTGTTATCGTTATACAAGCAAAATAAGTAAAGTTAAACAAAAATTGTACTGAACTAATATAGTAATTAAAGTGTATTAAAAAATATATATATAAAAAATAATCTAATACGTAACAAAAATAACTAATTTTAAAGGACTATCTGACAATTCATTCCCCTGTAAAATTATTTCCAAATTCTATGCTAGCCGCTGGAACATGACACCCAAAAAGATTTAAGTAAACAAACAAATAAAAAATTTTAATGAGATTTATTCATTATAAAAATCATTAACGCAGTAAAAAGGTCTTTCAATGAGGTACACTTGGGTTTTTTTTTCGAAAGAGTGCAAACAGGGATAGTTTTTAAATGTTATGGAAGATGACTGTACAGTTTTATGGCGTTGTCAATAATTGATTTTTTTATTAATTCTTTGGAACGTGTGTGAAGGTATATGTCATGCCTAGAGTTTCTGGTAGGATATACGTGTTGTGGCCTTTCTGGGAAAGTGTTTATATGTTTTCTCATCAAACAGATGGTTTCTAAAATAAATAATGCAGGAAGTGTTAATATTTCATGTTTTTTGAAATAGTATTGGCAGTGCGCTCTATTATTTAGACCAAACAAATAGCGAATTGCTCTCTTTTGAAGCCTAAAAATACTAGGAAATTGCTCGGTGGTACAGGAGCCCCAAAAGGAAAGGCCATAGCGAGTGACTGAGGACCGTGGTTCGGAACCCACATTAAACTGTAGGTCCCGTCCAGATTGGTCAATCCCATGACGGAACGGAGACGTTAAACTAAGCCAGCAAGCAAAAAAATACTGACTTCGATAATCTTAAAGAGAAAAACAACATAATGTTACTCGGGACAATGGTCTCAATGTTTAATAAGACGTTGAAAAGTCGATGCGTTTTAGAGATACTTCGATATCCTTTTAAGACTAATTTCATTATTATCGACAAGAGATATAAAGTTAAACTTTTTTTTTTATTATAAGGCAGCTTCTGGTAGCCGGCAAAAATTAATATAAAATAAAAAAATAAATGAATAAAAAACTACGTTTTTGTGTTTTCTTATAGTAAAACGCCTTCAAAAGCACAAAAATTCCTTCAGATTTATTATGTAATTATTATAAGGAACATTTATAATATTGTAAAAGAAAAGTTAATGAAATAAGTTAACTTTCGGTCTCACTGGAACTTTCCTATATTAAAAAACAACCCCATTTTTTTCTTCTTTGGAAAATTTCCTTTACAGTATCACACAAATTAGGCTCTGGCAGAAAAAATATAGACAGGGTAAGTAAATCATGGGAAAAATAAAATGGGTGTCATAAAATGTGTACCCTCTACTGATTCCAACCTGACAGACAAATATAAACGCATTTTTGCTTGTGTTCTTTTAACTTAACCCGTATGTCACGAAAAATTTTTTTATAATATAAATAGAAGTTTCTATTTGAGTTCTGGAACCTATTGAGTCTGATATTTTCGAAAGCTCTCAAATGAAAGCAAATTTTCATAATAATAACAATAAAACTAATAATCAATAACCTATGGTTTTCATGAACTAGTTTTTGCTTTTTTTCAGTTGGAGATTTACAGTCTAGAGTATCAAATTATTATGAAAATGGAATTTATTGCTGAATTATATATACAAGAAGGAATAGAGTTATAAGGCAAACTTTGATATAATCCGACTTAGTTTAACAATTAGGTACCTTAGGATCTTTATTTACAGAATTTACATCAATATGTTATCGCTATTGATATAAGGGAATTAAAATATTATTAGGACTTACAGCTGAGTCAAATTAGACCAAAAAGGGCTGCGCTTTCCATTAATTCGTAAAAAGTTGGAAATGATTTTATTTTACTTTGGGCTTCCCAAATCAGAGTAATGTGAGTTTACGACGGTTTTTGAGGTGAGCTAAACTTTTTGGAAGCCAAAAAAATAGCGAAATTTTGGCACTTATTCACTTTTTCAAAAAAAAAATCTAGAGCGAAAGTAGTCTACTGCATTCTCAAAATCATCCTCATTCGACTGAGGAATTGAATTCCTATGCAATTTGATCGTTCCATTTGGTTCTCTACGTTTTGTCTAGGAGGGTTGAGATGGCCTGGGGGTGGTGGGTCGGGGGAGGGTAAGACCTCAGTGTTTGGTGTAGTTATATTGCGAACGTGGCCATATATAGAAATTGAATTACATATTATTTTTAAAAAGCTAATTATCCAAAATTAATACTAATTTACTAATAATTAAATTTGTTCAAATTTAATACCGAGTTTGTCTTATGTGAAGAAATGTACATTTTTACTTCAGATTCTTAAGAGATATTTGTCATGGTTTCTCTAGTTAAGACTAGAATTACAGAACCCATCGTTTTTGAACTCGGTGAAAAAGTTACACATTCTATATATAAACTGCCAAGACCTCTTTTATAAGCTGCGATTTTTTTCGGAAAATTAAAACACTTTCAAATTTTATTAAAAAATACATAAATGAACTTATATTTTTAAACGCATTTAATTTTAAAAAATACGGTAAACAATAAATCTGGTTTGTATTTTTGTTTAGTGTTTTAAATGGCCCATCTTTACTTTTACAAGAAATACTATCACTCTGTGCCATGGTAAGATTTTAGCTTAAACAACGATTTTATGTCAATTTGTTTAATGGAGTCACCTGATTTAAAGATAACATTCTAGGAGTGCAGTGGTTAAGAAAAGATCCTAACCTTTCGCTAAAAAGGGCAAACTCAACTAGGCAGCTACTTTAGCTTTTAATGAATTAATTAATTAATATTACGCTTAACGTCAAAAAACGCATAACTTTATCAATCGGCATAAGTTTTTCTACAACTCATTTGAAATGACTAGAGACTCGTTTGTTTAACTATTTATCGGAGATAAAAAAAGATCAACACATACATTTTTCTAGAGATTGTCAAGATGAGAGTGAACTTTGACAGACCCCCAAGACGCAAAAAACGTTTTATCAACCGAGTTGTTGGTATTTGTAGGATTGTTCTATTTATCGGGTATAAAGATAGACAATCACACACATTTTCTGGAGTTATGGACCAATGATGGCAATGGATCCTATATTTAGAGCCATTATGGGCTGCAGACTATAACAGATTTTTGTTTTAACTTAGCGCATCTAGAGTTGATAACATAGCCACTAGAAATGAGAAAAAAATGACAACTTGACTGCTATTCGCTATATTTTTCACCGCTTTGTAGAAAATTGATGTCTATTAATGATATTCTAATCCTATTTCGTAATGCAAGCAGCTTTATCCAATAACTTGCAAACAAACCAGCAAACTATAGAATAAAATCATTTATGTTATGTGACTCCCAAACTTTTTTTGTCACCAATATGGAAATATATTGTGGCAAGCAATCCGAAGAGCCTTAACATAAATGTAATTATCAATCGACATAACACTCTTTTTACTTGAACCATGGAAAGGACAAAACAGAAATTTGACGTGCGACAACTTGTTAAAGTTATAAAAGAGAGGTTCACCAATACTTTTGGCCTGAAAAAAAGAGGGGTAGGATAATCTATATTTGGTTTTCAAAAGGATATCTCCATTTTTACAGCTCTTTAATGTAGCGGGTATAAATAGCCAAATTTTGTATAATGCCAGACTTATGTAATATATGCAGGTTAGAGCAAAGAACATGTATCTTGCAATGATATACAAAATATTTATGAATATAAGGGATAGTAAAACTAATTTTTTTATCTTTAATAAATATTTTTTAAGAAAAAAAATTCTAGTTTTAAAAATTATTTTATTGTTTTTATTATCTTTTGTAATTAATGCATATGTATTTTAGTTTTCCTTTACTACATTTATCAATAAATAATATAGTTTGTTGTATTTTATAGCTAGTTTTAAGCTTATTGCCTATATTTTATGGTGGTATACATGACCAGTGTAATTGTGTTATGTTTAAGGGCGCCTGTAATTAAAAGTGAAATATACTTACATAGAAATGTAAAATAGCTGGCGGAATGACAGATGAATTTGATGAAAGGTTTCCTCATCGTTTGTCCAATAACGGAATGCGGGGCAACGATGTAGGCTATTGAAAAGAATGGAAACAATATTCCGATCCTTACTATCTCGAACGCCTGCAGTAACATGTTTTTTCGTCGAAATCCCGGCAACCCTTCGTACCAAATCGATGCCAATAGCTGCTGGACATTGGAATGAGCGACGAACTGAAAAGAAAATGAAATGTTTTTACTATATGCAAAATCAATTTCCTATCACGGAAATATGTCGTAAACGTCAATTTAAATGTAATATAAGTATATTTTGTATGACACGTGGGACATTTATAAAGTACGTATAACAAAGGACTTCATGGGTTTTCTGGGACCAACTTTTAAAATTTTAGTATGCTGTAGATCTTAATGCCCTGATTAAAAACCCTCATGGCCACAACTAAATCCTGTGACTAGTTTTGGATATATAGGGTGTTTACTTTAACTAAATTCCATACAAAATACATGGAGAAAACAGGATAAGACAAAATTAGCTCTTTTAATATATTTAGCGCATAGTATTTAACAAAATAAGAAAAAAGTTGTACATTCACATAGGTCCGCAAATGATTTATTTTCCTTATATAGGTTATTTTATTGTAGAAGTAATTTACCCTCCATATCGGAAATAAAATGTTTGTTCATATGAAACTTTTTCCTTATCTTAAAAAAGTTTTTTTTGTATCATCCCGTCTTCTCTACGTTTTCATATGGAATTTGTTCAAAGTTTAATACCCTCTATATCAAAATCTAGTTGCAGGATGAGAACGCTCATAAGAGTTTTTGATCAAAACGTTAAGAACTACAACATATTATTAAAATTTCGAAAAAGCCCGTTGATCTCCAAAAATGCACATACGTGATGTCCTTTTACTATCAAAGAAACAGTTTCCGCTTTAGTTAAATAGCCTACTGTTTTTTATTTAACAAATTTTTTAAATCTATATAATTTCGAGAAAATTCTAAATAGTATTCTTATACACTATAACAAAACTCTCGAATACCTGAAATTTATAATATCTCGGGTATCGTCCACTCTATTTTCATGAAATTTGGTATAGTCATGTTTGACATTCCTTCTCTAACGCTGGTAATAAGATGGCAACTGATAGATTTTATTCAAATCAATTGTTGTTTGGATTTTAAACTAAATTGTTTCTATTGATTTTGCTTTTAAGGGGTTTATCGCTTTAAGCTTTTAAAATTCGAAATTTACCCAAATCTAAATGTTAGTAAAAATATAACAAATAAGCTCTAAAGGAAGTGATCTCTAATTATCTACATCGTCAATTCGTTAAGGCGCTCCACCATCGAAATGCTATTTCTCATTCACCAATATCTGTGGTTTGAGTTCACCACTATCTCTAATCCTGCAAGCCTTATATAAAAAAAATACAACCACTCGCCTTTGCTTTCCTGGCCACGAACTTTTTCTAGTATCCCGCCTGAATGGTGATATTTGCGTCTACGTTCGTAGTAATCTATCATGTACACTTGAACAGTTCCAATAGCATGTGGCGGAAACTAGTCCTTAGAACTTCGACTAAATTTATTTGTTATATCTATCGCTCTTCCTCAGATAATTCCTTCAATGAACTCTTGAACTTTCTTGCTAAAGTGGATTTCCTAATCTCTGAATTTCTTTCCTCTAAAATCATTATCCTTGAAGACTTTCACGTTTATAATAAAGAGTGGTTAGGGTTAACTAAAACCGATTTCTACGGTAGAGCAGCAGATGCCTTTGTAATCAGCCAATCTCTTACCAACCTCATCACAGAACGGTAGGTTCTTCCCAGACATCGGCGTCACACATTGCTAAGGCTCATTGGACCTTTTTCTCACTACTCACTCAGAGCCTTATCAATTTTCCATTTTCCATCCCCAAGGTTCCTCTGTCCATGGTCTAATTACTGTTTCATGTCCCATTCAACAGAAAGAACGATCATTCCGAAATTTGGTGACAAATCTCGGATATAATAGAACCTTTATACCACATTTTATTAAGACTTTACAATCTTCCACTTTGTTTTCAAAATCCTGCGATAATGCCAGACAAATTCGCACTCATAACAATTACCTTAAGAACCCCACCTCAGAAAATCTACATGTTAAAAACGAGGCACGAAATCATTACAAACGCATAATTTTTGACGCTAAAAATGCCTTTAACGGGGGCATAAAAGGAAAAGTTCTTTTTTGTCAAAATAATAGCCAAAAACATTTATCAAAACTTTTGCGAAAGCTCTTTTACACCCTTAACTTCTGGTGGTGAAATCGTTTCCTTGTCTAAAGCAAAATCTGAGCATTTTGCAAAACAATTCGCCGAAAATTCTACTTTAATATCTCCATTTTACTTCCCCCCTTCCATCAGTACCAGATTTGCCATTCAATATACACGAAATTACATTCGGGGTTAAAAAGGTATGACGTATTCTCAAAAATTCTCAAAATTTAATAACAAAAAGTCCTTTGGCCGTGATAGTATTCCGGCTACAGTTCTAAAAAAGTGCGCTTTTCAACTGGCTTCTATCCTTACCAGGTTATTCCAAGTGTCTTATAACAAGGATATTTTTTCTAAAACCTGTAGCTCTGATTGTGTACAGTCTGTTCCCAAAAAGAATTGAACACTCTTCTTTCTAATCATACCCCTACTCCCAATTATGAGTACGGCAATGAAGAAGTATATCAAAAGATCTTTTAGATTACTTTGAAAAGCATAAACTTATCCAGGACAGGCAATACGGGTTGATCTATCAAAGGTCCACAGCAGTACTTCGTAACCTAAATTGGAATAAGTCCATTGAATTCCAGGGTTAAGCCCAAATTATTGTTCTCGGCATAGCCAAAGCATTTAATCAAGTCTGGCATGACGAACTTCTTAACAAACTTACTGTATGTCGTCTTCTTTCAAAACTGTGTACTTGGATTGCAAGTTTTTTTCCAACAAAAGAATTTCTGCACTGGATGATATCCATTCATCTGACTAACACGAAGAAAGTGGGTTTCCTTTTTCAATCTCGAAAATACTTTTCTTCTGCCAACTTATATACTCTTTACACTTCACAAATTAGACCCAACTTTGACTATTGCTCGCATATATGAGGAACAGCCTCTGCTTCAATCATTAACATTCTTGACTATACCCAAAGATCGCAAGGAAGCTTGCATCACTAGAGAATCGTCGAATTTTGGCAGATCTATCTCATTTTTATAGATACCATGAATTCTGTTCTCATGAATTACCATCCATTATGCCTTGCTTAGTCATTCCTGCCAGAGAGACGCGAGCGTCGATCCACATACATACCTTACGTACATACACATACTGCAAAGACCAAAGGCCCTTCCACTTTGTTCGTCCCTCTATTCTAGAGTGTGCCGATTATGGAATGTGTTACCAAAAAAGGCCTTATCCTCTTCTCCTAATTTGCAAGCCTTAAATCCCGCATAAAAAAGTTTCTCTGTCTTCACTTAAAGCAACCACGGTACCTAGTACTTAGGCCTTAGCCTTAGGCCGCCATTTATCTCATAGTTTTCAAATGCAAATAAAATTTTTGAAGAAATTAGTTTAAAATTTGATTTTATTGGTACACATTGGTACTCATGGAAATATAACTTAGACTTTTTAAAAGAGTTTTACGTAGAGAAAGGAATATGCCATGTTATTTCCATTTTTTTATTTGCCAGTTACTATATCTTCTAAAATAGATTTAGTTTTTTCATATTTAATTTATTTGCGTAAATAATGCCTGCTCATTTGCTAAGAACAATTAAAATTTTGATATAATTTTTAAAACCGAATATGACTTCAGATAAATCAAATAGTAAAATTAATGTGTTCTCAATATATTTTTTCCTTTAACTAGATTAATGTGATATAATATTGTATAGTGTATCTAAAGTCAATTGAGACTGCGGAAAATTTGGTGTACGCTCAATTTACTACACCACTTATATGGAATAAATTTATTTTTATTCAGTTGACAGGTCTCCGTACAAACAGCGGACGCTCGTGACACAGTCAACGTGGACTCATTATAAAATTTGTGGGCGGAGTATTAGAGTTAAGCACTTTGATTGGTTATATCCGTAATTCATTGGTTAGATTTTTGGAGAGGTTGATTTAACAAAAAATGCACAAAAAGATATATTTTAAAATATTTGCGTCGCCTGCATTTGTTCAGAGATCTCGGGTCAGTGTCAATGCCGTAGAATAAAAATTTCTTTTTATTTGGCTACTTTGGCTTATTTTTTCTCAGTTGCGTCGGTCTGTCTGTCGAACTGTCTGTTCGCGGCATAGAAAAACTACTTAACCGATTGACTTCAAATTTTAGTCAAAAATTAAGGATTATATCGGGATGACGTGGTAACATTTTGGTAACAATCGAATATGGCAAAACAAAATGGCGGCAAAAAAAATTATTACTAAAGAACTACTTACCCAATTTGCCTAAAATTTTGCACAAAAACCAAGTATTATATAAAAATCAATTGATAAAATTTTGCTTTTAATCCCAGGTGGCGGAACAAAATGGCGGCTTAATAAAATATTTAAAAATTCAACATAAAAACAATACTTAATTTCATTTTCAAATTGTGTGCCATAACTAATTGTGGTATTATATAGAGAACTAGTAAAATTATGGTACAAATTCAAAATGGCGGAACAAAATGGTAGCCAAATAAAATATTTGTAATCGTGAAAAAAATCAATTTCTCAGGTTTTACATATTTTCAGGTTTTAGCTCCTCTAGATGCCAAAAAATATGTTTTATCAATTCCGTCAGTCCATATGTCGGTTTGTCTGTCTGTCTGACAGTTCGCGACATTGCTTAGAAACTACTCATTAGATTGACTTGAGATTTTAAGAAATTATATATAAATATAAATTAAAAATTAAGGGTCATATGGGGATGACCTGGTAATATTTTGGTAAAAATCTAATATGACAAAACAAAATGGCGGCCTGTTAAAATATTAAAAAAATTATTACTAAAAACCGCTTATCCAACTTATCTCAAATTTTGTACAAAAATCAAGTAGTATTATGTAGAAATAAACTGGTAAAGTTTTAATACGAATCCAAGATGGCGAAACGAATTGGCGACTTAATAAATTATTTAAAAATTCAGCCTGAAAAACAACTTAACGGACTGATTTCAAATTGTGTGCCATAACTAATTGTGGTATAAAGATGAACTAGTAAATCTGAGGTTCGAATTCAAGACTGCGGAACAAAATGACACCCAAATAAAATATTTGTAATCATGAAAAAACCAATCTCTCAGGTTTTACATATTTTGAGGTTTTAGCGCTCCTAGATGTCAAAAAAATACGTTTTATCAATTCCGTCGGTTGTCTGCCTGTGTGTCAGCGGCATAGCTTAAAAACTACTCATCAGATCAACCTCAAATGTTAGTCAAAAACTAAGAGTCATATGAGGATGACCTGGTAATATTTTGGTAAAAATGCAATATGGCAAAACAAAATGGCGTCCTAGTAAAATATTAAAAAAATTATTAAAAAACCAGTGATTCATCTTATCTAATTTTGTACAAAAATCAAGTATTATGTAGAAATAAACCGGTAAATTTCTTGTGCGAATACAAGATGGCGGAACAAAATGGCGGCTTAATGAATTATTTAAAAATCCAGCCTGAAAAAACTACTTAATGGACTGACTTCAAATTGTTTGCCATAACTAATTGGGGTATAGAGATAAGCTACTAAAACTGTGGTTCTAATTCAAGATGGCGGAACAAAATAGCGGCCAAATAAAACATTTGTAACCGTGAAAAAATCAGTCGCTCAGGTTTTACATATTTTAAGGTTTTAGCTTCCGTACATGCCAAAAAATATGTTTTATCAATTCCGTCGATCCGTCTATCTGTTTGTCAGTTCGCGGCATAGCGTTGTCATTTTGAATTGATGACAGTGATTGACATTTGAAATATGCAATATGCAATATTTGACATTTGAAATATGCAATATGCAAATTCAAAAACCAATTAAATTTTTTACGAAGTAATTGACTTTTAGCCACTATTTACCTCACCCCCTCAAAATCAAATAAGTTTTAAAATTGAAATATATATACCAGATACCCTCCAAAATGACATATATTACCTGGTTGATCTTTAACGAAACTTTCAAATTTTTATCCCCTTCCTTTTCCCCTTCGTGTAATTGTAGAGTAAATATATTATCAAGTAGGTTACAATTGGAATAATCGCTATACCCATAAACCCATAAAAATACGTTTTATGCGATTTATTTACCGAGAATACAATTTTTTCCATTTAGCCTAGCTATTTTGCCCCCATCCCCTGACCAGATCAAATAAAAAAACTAATTGGAAAAAATTGTTAAATGCGAATAAATAATAAAAAGAAAGTACTAATAATTAATCTGTTTTACAAAAAAAAGTTTAACTTTCTATCACGCCGCCCATGCTTCACAACGAAATGGCCGACTGTTGATGGATATTTAGTTTTTATGTTGTCTCAATTGACTTTAGATACACTTTTTTTTGTTAGACCCACTCTAATATTCGAAACTTTCTCTCGAGAGAAATCTTTATGTCATGGATAAAATGATTATTTAATGAAAATTTGAAGCCTTAACTTTCAAAAAGATTACATAAGTTTTTAAAAAGTTTATAATAAAAAACTATATACAGCAAAAACTCAACTTTTTTCGCAAAACTATTATCTAAATAGAATATATTGAGAAGCACATTAACTTTATGATAAATCATCATCGATAAATACATATGGGATTCTGATTATAGGCAGAAAAATTCTGAGTATGATAAAACCATTTTTGCGATACAAGGTGTTTCACCTAAAACTCCAAATGCCGTTTTCTCGGTAATACACGGGATGTCAAAATTTGGTAAACATATAATGTAAAATATAATTATTTAGAGCTAAAATAAAAACGACGCCGCTACTAGAAAAATCAAAACAATTGCAAGAATTTTCAAAAGATTAAAAAAATACATTCATTTTTATGACACTTGTTATTTGTATCAACGTGATTACTTTCTATATTGGTTACTGAGATATACAGGGTGGTTAACTTAAATTCCAAGATCTAATTCTGCCAAATTAAGGAGGAGGTTCTCAATTCGACCTGTATGTATTTTTTTCGTGCATTCTGTCTAAACGGTTAGGCCGATTTTGATGAGTCAAGTGCCAAATTGTAGAGGGCGTTTCTCTGGTGGTCCCATATTTTGATTTGAAATCTGTTCCCTGTTTTTTTGTAAGAATAATAATATTAAAAAAAAACAGGTATAAGGCAGTAAAATGTGCAACCTCAAAATCTAGTACGTTACTTGACATTTTCGAAAAATGAACATTTGGTATGAATAAAACACTATTAACCGACTACTCTCATTATAACTTTTATCTATGTATATTTAATTTTTTAATATTGTTATTGTTTGTTAGTATTTATTATAAAATCTATTTAATAATGTCGTCTACTTCTCTATTTGCGACTTTTTGTATTATGTTATATATAATTGGATATACATATATTACAAATTATAACATACTTAAAATGTTGATTGTAAAAAATCACTAAAAAGTGAGAAACAAAATATTAAAGAAAAAAAACCGATCTAAAAAATATTGCTAATAACTAAAAAACCATATTTTATTTATTCCTTAATTATAGACATTTTGAAGTCGGCGCGTTAATGACTAATCTGTATGTATATATATCAAAAAATATACAAGTATTCCCTATATACTAGTAACCTTAAACTTACTACCCTAATACAGATTTTAATATGTTATTCAGAGATGGTTACGTCACTATTTTGTACTCGAACTAACGAGAAAATTTGGTCGCTGCTGGAGTTGTAGTTGTGCTATAGTTTACATTTAGTTTACCTAGGTGAATCTTCTATAACACGGCCGCCAATAATAAAATCATCATGCACTAACCTAGCCAACAGTTGCAAGACCCCCAAATTCTAGGAAATAACGCTTTGGTTTGCGCCTGCGCAGTTCCACAAAGGGGCCCTGAGAGCAAGTGATTTGGGCATCAGTTTTAAAGTTAGCTATATATCTGGTTTATATATAATGCGATATAAAATACATCAACTTTATTTTTTAAGGTCTGGGTGAGGCTGCTTTGGATGACGACTTCAAAATGTCTATATTTATGGAGTAAATAAAATATTATTTTTTACTTTTAGGGATTTTTTTTTGAAGTCGGTTGTATTTTTTTAAAATATTTTATAATTGAATAAATTGTAATTATTAAGGGCTAAAACATAGTATAGGGGTTGTGACGCTAAGAAAAAACAAAACAGTTGTAGAAACTTTTCTACTTATGATCTCTTGCCTTACATCATATCTTAATATATATTGACCGTCACGAAAAATGAGCCGATTTGAATATATTTTGAACAAAATGTAGGCAAATTAGTCTTTTTATACTCATTTGTCAAGGTGTAATGAAATATCATTTCTCGGTATACCGTGGGAAGCAAAAGTGTGTTTTTTACGTCTAAGTTTGAATCACCCCGTTGGAGGTAGCGTAGAAATAATGTCACCTTTCATCAAGCCATATTTATTCAGCAATTTATTTTTTTATTAATCTCAATAGCTCTTTTCCTTTGATAGATAAACGCTTTTGAGTAAAACACCACAAATTTTAAGAAAGAAACTTTTAAGAACAAACAACAGAAAACTCTATTCCTCAAGAAAAAAAATGAATTTAAACTAATAACGGGTAATGCCTCCTCGAGCTTAAATTACAGCATTAATTACTCTTGGTATGCTTTGTATTAAGTGGATTATTTCTTCTCGAGGGATAGCTGCCCATTGTTCTAAAAGAGCTCATCGTAGTGTGTTCAGGGTTGTAAAAGTAGGCACCGCATCTCGAATCCGTTCGCCAAGCATGTCCCACACATTTAAATCCGGACTGTGTGGGGGCCAGTCGATTTGTGGGATATTAACGTCAGTAAGGTATTCTCTTACTATCCGTGCATCATGAGGTTGCGCATTATCGTGCATCAAGTTGAAGTTATATATATTCACTAACCCTTCGTATGGAACTACATAATTAGTTAATATTTCGCTAACTTATTCGTCGGTAAACAATACTCTTCTCCACCCATTTTCCATCCAATATTCATGATCTCTGGCGAATTGCAACAGGGTTAACCGAAGTTTCCTGGTTAGTTCCGGTTCCGTAGCAGGTCTATTTAAGAGCGGCTTCATTTGATTATATACGAAAAGTACGTTCACTTACGTTTACATTTCTTACATGCTCTAATGTAATACTGCACGTAAACGACGGTGATTTTTGAAGCATTAGGTTACCACGAAACGATCGACCCGATTAGAAGTTTTCCTTCGGGGACCTATTCCGGGACGTCAAGTATATAAATATGTCTCTCTGAAGCGGGGATAAATACATTTCACTGGGCTTTGCAGAATCCTAAGTCTATCGGAAACATAGCGCGTTGACTTCTACCATCTTCAATTAAAGCGACAATTACCGATACAGTTTCTGGATTACAGACATTTTGTGTAACACAATTAATGACAACAAACAGTAACTAGAGCTTTGAGTGACATTTTCAAAAAACATAATTCTATAGCTGAGCCGATCATAGTCTACAGAAAGCAAAACTTTACGTAGAATAACAAATACTGTATAATTTGTAGTGTTTTACTCAAAAGCGTTTATCTACCAAAGGAAAAGAGCTGGTGAGATAAATAAAAAACAAATAAGTAGAATAAATATAGCCTGATGACAAGTGACATTTCATCATTTCTGCACTACATAACACCTCCACAAAGAGATGATTCGATATGATCTTTCATTATGCCTTGACAAATGAGTATAAAAAAGATTAATTTACCTACAACGGTATCTAAAATTTCTTACTATTTCAAAACAACTACTTAATTGAAAAAAAATATTCTAATTCTCAGTAACCAAAATTGCAAGAAAACCTTACAAATAAAAAAGTCCTTAAAAAACTTTTTACAATTTCGTGCTTTTTTCTTGGCGTTGCGACGTTAATACTGATGACGAAGTCGACTTTCTTTCAGCTCTTATTAATTGAATTTGTGAAAAGAAAAAGGAAATAATTCCATGTAACCCTGTTTTGAGAAAAACGTAAAAACCTTATAACTTCTCTAGTTTCATTGATATGACAAAACTCACTACAGACGAATTTTAGATTACAGCAATACGGATTTAGGATTCTTGTAAGGCCCTTGTATTGAAGTGGTATTTGCAAAATATACAGGGTGAAAGTTCAAAATTAATTTCCTTTTTCCACTCAATTTTCTACCGTGTGTAAAAAGTGATGATTTTTATACATATTTCTTTTTTCTTGTTTGTAGAGGTAATTCAAATAGTGAAATAAAAATAATTAAGTAACAAAAAAGTAAAAACAAAGAGAAATATTTTTAAAATTAACGTTTATTAAGGAAAAAGATGCAAAAAACATTAAAGCAAAAAAATCTAATCGTTTTCCTTTTCATTGTGTTCACCGGCTTAAGTAGAGGAAGGCCATGTCAACATTTCCGTGTAAAAATCTACATATTTATCACGTATATAATGAACAATTTTTCTGAGATTGTGATTTTTTTACTATTAATGAGCACGTAACCATTATAAGCCACGGATGTGGGTAAAATAACTTCTTTAGTACCCTTAATAAGGCGGAAGGAAGTTTTTGTGAGTCGATCGATAAACTCTGACACGATCAAAATACCCGTATCTTCAGACTTCTAGCTAAAGTGTCGATACTGACTGATGGCAGATGTCGTTTTCGGTACTCGAACGCCTTCCGAAGATTTCTTGAAGTATCTCCCCCACCAATCCTTAAAGTTGGTTATATCGAGTACTAATCAGGTACATAGATTCGATCAAGCTTACGGACTGATCTTTTTATGGTCGCAAAATTCCTATCGCACGGCAAAAAGCTATGTACCCTGACCGGAAAGTACTGATTAATAGCCTTAAAACGACCGGACGTTGAGAGGGCCAGTAATAATCTTGTTCTTGTCACTGTGTGGTTCCGATTCTGACCACCGCAACCATCACTGAAGATATGGAGCTCGTTTGTGTTAGCGGGAATATACTTTTCGATATAATCGGATATAAATGAGCATATCTCATTAGGGCCTTTAGAAGCAAGTCCCTCATGGTAGGTGTAAAATACTCTTGAGTTATTTTTTACATTATTGAAACAAAATACATTGAGCCAAAGTTTTCTTAGGTAAAACATTTCTTGAACTGGTAGGTGTTGAAGCGGTAAATTTTGCATATAGTCAAAGACAATGCCCATTACACCTTCTTGTTTTTTGCATAGTTGTTGGACCTCCTTAAGTTTATTATAAAATTTTTTGGCCCTTCTCTTATGGATCATGAGTTCTGCTACAATGCCCTCTTGGCATTTTTGTTTACTACTCTCAAAAGCAAAAACTAACCGCCAGCACACAAAATACGTGTGGACATGTAAACATCCCCATCGGTAATAAATTAGATATAGAAAAACAATGTACTAATTGTTTAATGTTGCTCTTAAGTGGCGATCACGTCCATTAGTTACGCGATGAGTAAAAAGAGGAAATTATTTTTGGAATAATTCCTTTCTTCGGGTCAACGGTTGTCAAGGCAACCAAAAACTAGCTTTAAATGTAGTGAAATATGTACTTTTTTCTACTCAACGTATGCGTCTTAGTCATACAAACAAAATATCTATCTCAATTTAATTTTCCACAAAATTACAATTATTCCCTTTTTCTCCTCAGCGATTCAATTACAATTTGCTCAATTAAAAAGTTGCTTTTTACCAAATTTCGATATCCCTGGTAATTTCTAAGAAACCGATGTATAGTAATCAAGGTGATGTATATAACAAAAATGTCTTAGAAATAGACATATTGGTGAAATATGAGAATTTTTCTTGGCGTTGCGATGCATACGTTGGTGAATGCGTAGTTTTTATTTAAGCCGTAAATAATTACATTTTAGCCAGTCAAATTATGCTTTTTTACCAAAAATTGATAGACACATTAATTTCCGAGAAAACGCGCTTGCAGTATTTTAAGTGAAACACCCTGTAAAATGTTTAAATTTGCTATTACATGCATAAGGTGATTCTGAAAGGAACAAGAGTCCTAAGTGAAATCCATTTTACCAATTTTAATTTATTTTTTTATAGCTATAAAAATTCTACGTATAACATATTTTGATCTATAGAACAACATATCCAAAAATAAGAAAATTCCGGCGATGTGTAGAACAATCTTATGTACTTACTAAAAAATTAACGTGTTTATAAATATCTCCTCTTCTATAATTTAAGGCAAGTTTAATTTTGAAAGTTTCAAGATATTATATAAAATTCCATATAATAAGCGACGGCTGCTCTAATACAAATTTGTTTAGGCTTAAGTAATCTACTCATCCATTCAACGCAAAAAACCTCTTTCAATTTTCTTTTCAAAATTGGTCTTCTTGGTCAAAATTCGAATTCAATCGGGTAAGTAGTATTTAAGCTATGTCGCGCTATCTTGAATTAGTAACACAGTTTTCTGGTTGATCCATATATCGCAATTAGTTATGGCACACAGTTTGAAATCAATCCATTAAGTAGTTTTTTTCAGGCTGAATTTTTAAATATTTATTATACCGCCTTTTTGTTCCGCCATCTTGAATTCCTACCAAAATTTAACCAATTGGTTCCAACATGATAGTACTTGATAATTATGCAAAATTTGAAATAAATTGGATAAGCAGTTTTTTTCATAATAATTTTTATGCCGCCATATTCTTTCGCCATTTTGGATTTTTACCAAAATATTACCAGGTCATACCCATATGACCCTTAATTCTTTATAAAAACTTGAAGTCAATGGAGTATGTAGTCTTTAAGCTAGGCCGCGAAATGACAGACAGACAGGCAGACATACCGACAGACAGAGCGACGGAATTGATAAAACACATTTGTTTCGCATCTAGGGACGCTAAAATGTAAAGACGTGTAAAACCTGAGAGGGCGATTTTTTCGAGAGTCGAGACTTTTTTATTGGAAATTTCTTCCTCTTTAAGAATACTTTTTTTAAAATCTTAATTTGTTAATAACTTTTGAAATTGTTTATGGGCTGGTTCAGGGACGGACTGGGTTCGGAAAATGTGGCGGGCGATTCAAAGGCAAAGGCGCCGATTTTCGAACAAACTGTACCGTATAAGGAAGAGGGAGGGGGGGGGGTGCGTCGACAAGGAAAACGTCATTAAAGAAAATTAGTATTTATTATTTTTCCAATGTCAAAAAATCGCAAAATGAAATAGTCAAAAATATTATGAAAACGTAATAACAACAAATCGAAAACTGGCATATCCAAATAGACATTACTATTTTTATGAAAAATTAAACGATTCAGGCTCACATTTTAACTTAAAAATCAAACTAAAGGAACTGTATTCTTTGGGACGTTGATCCGATACATCTTGCATTTTAGGACTGCAAGATTATTTCATTATCACAAGTACTTACAACAAAACTAAAACTAGAATATCAAAAGAAACAGTATTTTTATGAAAAACAACAATTTAGCCCTGTGTTTTAACTTAAAAACCGAGTTAAAATTAAAAATGTAAAGGAACTGTATTATGGCACATTGATCCAATACAACTTGCAGTTTGAGACTAAGTAGTCAAAAAATGGTTTCAGTATCAAATAGTGATTACAACAAAACATGAAAAGAAAAAGAAACAGTATTTTCATGAAAAACAATGATTGCGCGTCAGATTTTAACTTAGAAACAAAACTAAGGAACAAAAAACAAAGTGTATTATTTGTCATTTTAATCCACTAAAACCCTTGCAGATTAGACACAACCAACAGAGCAGACAAATTTTTACTTGTTGTCGCAAAATCGCTTATGATATCGTCATTGCTGAGTGACATCAATATATCCCTTTCTAGAGCCATCAACATTAATGCTTCGACATTCTCCTGAGACAAATTATTTCGTAGACGATTGAGAATGTACTTCAATTTTGAAAATGACCTTTCACACCTGGCTTATGGAGAGAGTAAGCATATATTTATAAACTTTGAAAAGTTGGACATAGGCATTTGCATATAAGTTATATTTAAATAGAATATTAAAACAACATAATATGCAGTTTTTGTAAAATTTACAGGAAGTTTTTGTGAAATCACAATCTTGATCTTTATCGCAAAAATGACCAGGTAAAGATTCACAAAATTCTTCTGTGAGAGATTTTGATATCTGTGGCCATTTGCCAGCAAAATCTTCTAACTCTTGTCTTAGTTCAGCTTGGTCAACGTCTGAAAAAAAAGGCTTAATTTTTGTACATATAACTTTCAATGCAGAATCTGGTAAGTTTTTTACGTTTGAGAACTCCGCTGGATGGAAACATTGAAAATCCATAAATAGTTGTTTATGATTTGCGAATCTATATTTAAGACATTCCATCGCTGTATCGTACGTGATATTATATACTTCAATACGATATTTTTCTTGTGGTGTGAAGGTTACGCCACTTGTAGATTCATCTGCATTTTTTTTTGTTTCCGTTGCCTTATAGGTGAAAACGTTTCTTCTAAGTGGAAGTCTAGGTTTTTTTCTGCGAAGCACTCGTTTGTCCTTGCAACGTATTTTTGTGTCTCTCCCAATAAATTATTAAATTCTCTAGACCTAGCTTCTAGTTCTGAAATTGTATGTTCAACCATCCGGTAGCTTTGCAATAAGTCCATCCCTTTTGTTTGTAGATACGAGGACAGAGGGCTAGTATAGAGAAATATATTCAAAAATAAGATACCGGTTAATATACTTTCAAATTTAAGAAAATTCTCTAAATAACTGTTTGCTGTGAATCGTGTTTCTGCGTTGAAATTTTCATCGGTGGAAATGCAGTACAATGCTTCGCAAAGACTAACGTAGATGCCAGTTTCAGTATTGAAAATTCTTACCAAAGCTTTGTCTTTTGCCCACCATCTGGTATCTCCAATTAGGTTAACAAACTTATTGTCCCCTGATATCTTTTTCCAGACGACCATTCTTTTATACGAGTCTCTTACAAAAACTGCACATTTATTTATAAGACCAAATAAATTAATCGCTGGTAGGGTTTTGGTGCTAGCCTCTAACATAATTAAATTTAACACGTGAGCGTAGCACCATACATGTATTTGTTCTGGAGAGGCATCTTTTAAATATTTGTCGAAACCCTTATACTGACCTTGCATATTTGATGCTCCATCAGTAGAATTACCTACACATTTTTTTATGTCTATATTCAGAGTTTTTAACACATTTTCTACAATTCTAAATAAATTTTCACCCTTCCCAGACTCAGAATTGATGACAGCAATTACTCTTTCTTTGTTTCGAGAAACGTACCTTGCGACAACTGAACATTGATCTACTACATTGATGTCTTGGGTGGTATTAATCTGAATTGAAAATATTTCCGATTTTTGAATTTCCTCGCTTAGCTTTTTTTTAATTAATTTTGTTATAGCCTGAATTATTTTATTTGCAGTCGATTTTGATAAGAAAGTTGTATGTTTCCCCTTCCCGATGAACCCTTGATACGATCCTTATGCATTTGCTTACTTAGTTTAATCGGGTGTTCAATGTGTGACTGTAAAAGAGGATCAAATTTAGAAATTAACAATAATAATTCAAGAAAATTTCCATGGTCAATAGTTTCATCTTCTAGGGTAAAAGCCGATTCACTATTTTTTGTTCCTCTTAAGCTGATACCTCTTTTTCCAATAGTTTTTATAACTTCAATAATTCTACTAACGACTTGACGGTTTCTTTCTATTTTTTGTATTTCATTTTGCCTAACTTCAGAAAACAAAATACCGATTACATCTTTACCAGATGTATGCAAGAGATATTTTTCAAAATGGGCTACGTGCTCTTTACTTTGTTCATGTTTCTACCCTACTGTAAATATGTTTAACATCCCACATGGCCCCCTGAACAAAAGGTGATTCTTCTTTTCCGAAAGCTAGACAAATCCAACAAAACAATAAACTATTTTTCTCATTCAAATGAAAGCTAACCCACTGCCTTTTATTCTTGTCTTTCTTGTTATAAAGTAAGTTAGAATTTAAATTATTTGGCAAATTTTTAGGCTGAATCGGATGACCATGAATAAATAATTTAAGGCTTTCTTGATTAATTGGTTTTCGAAAATAAAATTCTTCCTCAACAATGTCAATTTCTGAGATAACTGAAAGTGAAGGATTATTTTCAGGGTCATCTATATCAGTTTTAGATTTATTAATATTTACAGTACCAGTAATAATTTCTTTTTCCTCTAATAATTTCAATACAGGTGATTGCCTCAGGTGACTGCCAGATGACTCTAATTCTTCTCTTGTCGATTTACCAGACGTACTACTTACTACTTCAATGATGTTTTCAGCACACTCCATTTGGCTCGGGGATGTTTCAATATCTTCTTGAGACACCAGGCCAGGTACAGAAACAATATTACTAGTGCAAGTAGTGTCACTAGTATTATTATTGTCCTTCGTATCCTTTTTTTTTGTCTCCTACTGTGAATAGCTCCATTATTTTCATACAACTATTCGCGTCTTCCTCCATTTTTCTTTTCCTCTTCATTTTAAGATTTCCCGCGCCCGATCTTTTTCTCGTTTTTTGTTTGAAATCCATAGTTATGTCAAAGCTCATCAATATTCTACATTGCAGCTATACTTCAGTCTGCAGACCTTAAATTATGACAAAATACAAAATCTAAGTAAAATAAAGTTAAAATGTGTTTACCTTTGTGGTGAAGGACAGATAATCATTCAACTCAACTCCTTGAGTGTATCAAAATATCGCAAAACCGCTCACCACGACAACACTATCACCAAAAACTTGTTAATTATAAGTGTCTATCAACAAAACGCTTCCAAGAATAGTCAAAAATTTTGCAAGCGAAATAATAACGAGTTTTGATTTGTCAAATACTATTTACTTGTTAGTTAGTTTATATCTGTCTCATTTAAACCATGAATAAAACAAAACAAAAGTCATTCAAACTATAATGACGAAAACAATCTAAGCCAAGGCGAACAATCGGCTATAACTAATTTGATTGGTTAATACTTCGCGCGTTTAATTTTTATTGGTTGATACACCTAGCGTGCCTTCGGTAGATGGTACCAACTAATAATTTATAATTCATTGCTATTGCGGGCGGTACAAAAAATGGTTTGTTATTAATTATATATCTATTTTTCTTTTTTTTATTTTTCACTTATAAAGGTGAGGGGCGCCTAAGGCAAAAGGCGCAGCGGGCTGCGCCCGCTAGCCCGCCCGGCCAGTCCGTCCCTGGGCTGGTTGAAAAGTTATGCATTATTTTTCTAGACGTTATTCCTAATCCAATGTTCTCACTCATATTTTTACTAGCAGTAGTAAAAATTAACATCATTTTCAGTTTGTGAACTAGACTATAACTCTTATCTTCAGAGACGTTTTGCTCATCAATTGATTTTATTTGGCGGTAGTAGTGACTAGGGTAGTGACAATTGTTACCAAGCTAACTTTATTTTATTGTCAAAACTGTACAAAGGATAAAGTTAATATTATTAATAGAGACGAACAATATGAATCCAAAAATGTGGATGTGGATTCGGTACAATATGCACCAATTTGAACATTTTAGGTCTACAAAAATTAAATCGAATCAAATCAAATCACTTTTATTTCCAAAATGACACCTTAGTGTATGGAATTCGTCATATATACAGTTATAATTGTTACAATTAGTAAATTGAGAAAAAACAATTATTAAATAAGAAACTCATCCATATTATAAAAACATTTATCAAGTAAAAACGTTTTAAGCCTATTTTTAAATATAGTAATACTAGTGCTTTGTTTAATTGCAGTAGGTAACTTATTAAACAGTTTTGGTCCTAATTTAAGTAAAAAATTTTTTGTTATATTCAATCTGCTATAAGGCATTGAAAACTGATTATTATACCTAGTGGTGTAATTATGAACATGGTTATTCTTATAAAACTTGTCACAATTTTTAAAAACGCACAAACATATTTCAGTCAAAGCCACACATGGTACTGGTAAAATTTTGAACTCCTTAAAATATGGTTTGCAGGAAGTAGTAGGGGATACTCCCGCAATACGTTTTTAGTTCTTAAACACTTTCCCGGCATGAGGTGAAGCTCCCCAGAACTGAATATCGTATAATATTCGTGAGTGTACAACAGCGTAATACACACTAATGATTTGTGACAAATCTATGACCAACTTAAGGTTACGTATAACATAACAAAGGCTATTCAGTTTTGAGGCAACGTACGAACATTGACACTCCCAAGATAAATTATCATCCAGGGTAACACTAAGGAATTCATAAGATTTTTTTCGCTGAAGTGTGTTTTCATTTAAACCTAATTCTAAGTCAAGATTCCTACTATTTTGAAAAGTATGAAACACCATATAATTAGTCTTTTTGCCGTTTAAGAGTAGTTCATTGAGGGCAAACCACTTATAAAGTTCATCCAAAGACCTACTAGAAGCACTATCAATACTTTCTCAATTAACTCTTTTAGCTATAGCCGAAGTGTCATCCGCATACATAGTAACATTGCTGTGAGCCAATTTAATAGGCTGGGAATTAACAAAGACCAAAAATAGTACTGGGCCGAGGATAGAGCCTTGCGGTGGTTCGTATATATAAACTTAATAGTAATTAGGATCATCTCTACAATCTAAAAAAATGTTTTTTTTTTTAATAATAGGGATAAACTATGACGAAACAAAATGCCGGTTTAAAAAATGTAAAAAAATTACATGGGGATGAATTGACAAGATTTTAGTACAATCCTATTTGGCGAAACAAAATATCCTAATAAAATGTTCAAAAACTCGGTATAAAAAATTGATAAAATGGTTTTAGCCGGAACTTTCCTGGTATTAATTGCGTCCTTTTATCAAATGAAGTGAAATATACCACATTTATATTATGTGCAGGGTGACCACGCATAATTGCCACCCCTTTAGCGATTTTTTTTGTGACGACAAAAATTTAAAAAATACGAGCTCGAAGGGTTTTTTGAATACTTTTTGCATAGCTATTGAAAAGTGATTAGAGTTAATAACTTAATAGAATACGGGGTTAGATCAAAACGTTATTATTATTTTTTAATTTTATTTTATAATGTCGTCCCCTCTTTAACCTTTTTATTTTACGTGACACAAAAAAATTGAAAGAAAGTGCGGTGACGTAGGTCCTGGAAAGTACTTTTTCAACGTATAAGTAAATTTGAAAAAATGATCAGTACACAAGGAAAACCAAATTTTTTTAAATAGATCCATTTAACACCGTATCAAAATACGGACCAATGATTCGATCTCCCTAGATACCATACCATACGTTGTCGCCCTTGGAACCTAAATTCCCTATAACAATGTGAATTCTCTCTAGCCAATTGTCTTGAATATTTTCGGTTAAACAGGTCACTCATCATCAGTATGCTCACTATTTTCTTCTGTTTCTCATAATGTCTTTGAAATGTTTCTTATGGAATTGTCTGGATTCTCCGCAGAGAATTTTGCTTTGTAAATCTGAGGTTTGTTGAAACTTCCTATATACAGATGTAAATGTTTTTCTACTTGAGACATGCGTACCATGATTATTTATCGTGTATCAGTGTATCAGTTTTTAACGACAGGACGACAGTTTAATTTATTTTTAATATAATAAGTTAAATTTTCTTCTGTCTGAATAGAGCATTTTTACTTACTTAACAAGACGCAACTTCAACCACAGTAACATAATGTGAAATGTCATCACTAGAGTTGTTTGTTTTCAATAAACAAATGAACACGGCACATTATGATATATTCTCATTAATTGTTGTCGTTGTTTAGCATCTTTATATTTAATTACTTATAGGAATAGTTTTTGTGATATATTTATTCTTAGATTTCTTAAGTTGTTTAATAAAATATTTGACGTAATGAGAAATTAAAAAAAAAACATTTCAAATGTGAATATTTCAGAAGCAGTTGAATTTAGGTATATGATATATTATATTAATTGTGCTTAGAATTTTCCGAGGAATAAAAAAAATAAGTTAATATATAGGGTGGTCCACTAAAAAAATTAACTTAATGTTTTACCTTGTACATTCATAGTTTTTTAAAATTAAATTATACGTAGAAACAAAGATTTTTTCAGTACCTACCTTTCAAGTTTTTTGTGACACGTAAAATAAAAAAGTTAAAGGTGGGGGGGGGCGACATTGTAGAGGATCACCCTGTATATTAAATGTCCAGTACTGATGGTATAATAGGTATCTTTTTAACAGATTTTTTTTGAGGTCTACATGTTTTATAAATTTTTTTTCATTTAATTAATTTTTTAATGATCCAAATATAAAAAAATGATTCTAAGAAACCTTAGCTCCCACTGTTAAGAAACTAACAGACAAAACGTTTTGCCAACTTTAATATTTATAATTTTTTTTCTTCCTACACTGTTTTGTTCTGGCGAACAGAAAAGGAGATAAAAAGCAAAATCAGTATTTTTTTTCGTTTAGTATTGACATTACAATTTTAAAAATAGTTTCATTGCTGCTTCTATTAAAGCACTAGTGCTCTAATGAATTCATTATAATATTTGAATTTATTAAAACACCCAAATCCAAAACATTATTTTTTTATTCCAAGATAATTTATTTATTTCAAATATTAACAATACATATTTTACAACTGGAAATTTACATTCCAGAAGACAAAGCAATGGAGCTGTGCAAATTAGAATTCATGATCAGATTTGTAATCTGCTTCTTATTTAACGCAAGTAGACAATATTTCATACAATGTTTGCATTGTAAAACTGATATTAGGTCTCTTAATGCATTTGTATCTCGAGCGTAATATGAGTCAAACACAAAATAAACAACTATTATGGGCCAATGTAACTACAAATTCAGTTTACTTGCTTTTTAAATGTCATAAACATTTTTAAGCAACATTATTAAACTTGTGCTTGAGAACTAATACTTGGCAAATAATATTGCAATTCACAAAAATAATATAATCCATTTCGTGAAGCACAAAATTTAAATCATTTCAATTAGCATTCGTTCGAACTTATACTGCAAATTTGTTCAACCACGTGTCTTATTTTGAATAATTTCGTACGCTCTAATTCCAGTTTCTTGTATGTTTTTATTATATTAACTTGTTCAGAGATTATACTGATTCAAAATATATTCATGAATATAGCCGAGATAAGAGACATTTCGAAACAAGATACGAGCAAACAAAAAGACCGCTTCATTAAAAGTTAATATAGAAAATAATTGAAAATTAAAATAATTATTTACTTTACAATCATTATAATGTTTATTACTATAAACATATGGACAAAATATTGATAGAAGCTTAGAATACCATATATATTTTGGTTTAACAATTTCCAATGGTCTTTCCAAGCTTTCTTTGCTACAGGGTTTTCCCGTATATTTTGGCACCTACTTTCCCTAACTTATTTCACTAGATACAGATATTTCATAAATACAAAAGTTGCAGGATTTTTTATAAGTCATCAGAATTTGTTATCATAAATGCGAAAATATTTTTGGAAACGTCAAATTTTGACAGAAAATGTTTAAAAATAAAAGTAGTACCTTCAAAATATATTTAAATCTTCTTCAGTGTTTCTTTCCACCGTTCTATCTTTTCGCTCAAGTGCTTTTATTTCATTCAATAGTTTTCCAATGTTTGATATTCTCTTACGGCTCGGTGTCTGTCTATCTGGAAACTTTCTATGATATTCGTTACAAGCTGTCGATGCATTTTTTCCATGTAAATAAAATAATTCTATCATATCGGGTTTTTCTTGTTCGTAATAACCCATCTTACAACGTTTAAGATAGCAAAAATACTCGCGAAAAAATTCGTCTAGCAGACAGATCTTTAAGAATTCGAGGTAAAATACAGGGTGATCCATTAAAAAAGACTGCCAACCTGTCAAAAAAAAGGGGGTAGTAAGGGAAATAGTATATTACATAACAAATGTAGAAAGCGAAACTCTTCAAACGAGGAGGTTTAAGTTGTCCCAGAATGTTGCCCAATTTTTGAAAAAATCATAATTTAGACAAGAAGTTTTTTCTAAAGTATTTAATGTATGAAAAATTATGTTGTCTAAATATCTTCCCTCTTTCCCTCTCGGCGCTGGCACTCTTTCAGACAACACCTAAAATGCGCTATAATAGGTTGATTTATTTCAGCTGGATTGTTTTTTAGTGAAGCGCTCCTTTAACTGACTGGAGGAGTAATGTAAATTTTAGGCTTCACAAACCCTCCCAAAAAGAAATCCAGAGTTGTCAAGTTCGGACTTTGGGAGCCACACGAAATCGCCCCTTTTGAATGTAACTTTCTGTGGAAAAAGTTCATTCGCAGTTTGCAAAGAACAATTTGCGATATGTGGAATGGCCTGATCTTGCTGAAAGCTCGTGATACTTTATTCCAGCAAACTATTGCAATTAAGGAGCAAGAAAATTCCAAATCATACGAGCCAAATTTACTTTCCGGTGGTTTCCAAAAAAAATTGGTCTTATGGAACTTGTGGGGCGTTTATTTACTGTTGAACCAGTCTTCTTGAATCTTGTAACCCATCTTTTAATGACATTTGCTTTTGAAGTATCCTCTCTTGTGTACAAATTATAGTCAGCCCGACACTGTCTTTGAACACTTACGTACGAATTATTGCTGCGGTAAAACGCTTTTACACAGAATGATTTTGGATACAAAAAGAACGATGCAGGAGGGAGTTTCCCGCTAAGTTTTTTTACTGATTGATCTTATCAAATTACTCAAAGTTCCCTCATAAGTAATATTTCCTTTTGTAGAAAAGTTAAAGATAACACAATTTATTATATGTAACTACAAATGACTGTGTGTGAGACTAAATAGGGACATGCTTTACTATTCCTAATTAGAGGAAGAATTTTAACTATGAAAAAAGTAAATTTACCAATATTTTATATTGTTTTGAATAGGGCATATATATATATATATATATATATATATATATATATATATATATATATATATATATATATATATATATATATAGTTGATAAACCTCAAAGTTTAAACGATCTGCGAATAATAAGTATACTTCCTTCAATTTCAAAATATTCGAAATTTAATAAAAATTATTACACAATCAAATGTATGATTATTGCATTAACAATGGAATTATTCCCCCGATTCAATGTGGTTTCAGAAAGGGTTTCGGAACCTCTGTGGCTTTAACAAATGTTAGTGATGATATGTTTCACGCCAGTGATAAAAAACTGCATACTATTTTAATAATCTTGGATTTTTCACAAGTATTTGACACGATTAGTCACTCCCCTTTTGTAGCTAAGTTGAAATATTGCGGTTTTGAAATTGACGCATCTCTCGACCTTATCAGCTCATACGTAGCCAACAGATTCCAGACCATTTATTCTGATTCCAGGTTCTCGGATAGGGCGGAAATGCTATCTGGTTTCCCCCAGGGTTCTATATTAGGTCCCTTATTATTTCTTATTTACACGTCTGACATTTTAAAAACTTTAACCTACTGTAAAGTACAAGCATTTGCAGATGATACGCATTTGTATTTTCGTTTTTATTCCGGGTATAGGGTGAACTTTGTAGTTTGAATAATTTACATTTAAATTCTTCTTAATCTTATCTGTTAGTAATTAGGAGCAAAATTAAAGCTTTCGAAATGAAAATCTTAACATATCTATAAATAATTCCAAGCTGACAGCAGTTAACTTAGCAAAAAAATTGGGTATATTAATAGACAGTAATCTTCGCTCCAAAGAATATTGAAAAAAACGTCTGCAAAGGGCATATCTATCTTTAAAATTGTTATATAATAATAGACACGTGTTAAATACTAATTATGCCCTAGTGTTGTCTCATTCCAATTATTGTGATACAGTTTATGGATTTTGCCTTGACAAGGAAAGTAGAGCTAGGATTGAAAAAGTGCAAAATTTTTGCATACGTTTTATATGTGGTATTGGGAAGTTTGAACACATTTTCCACTTATATAATAATATATACTGGTTAAAGATGGATGCTCGTAGGAATCTAACTGTTTAATTAAAATTCTTAATGACCCGCATGCTTCAATCAGGGATCGTCTTATATTTCGTCATATTGTACATGATCCGAACGTAAGAAAAAAGGATAAAATGACTATGCCGCATCATCAGACTGATATGAAAAGGAAATAAAAAAATATCTTTTAAATGTGCAAAATGTGTAGACCAATTAAAATTTGGCTTTGTATTCAAATGACTCAAGAGTTTTATATTGATCAAGTTAAAAAAGTTAAACTATGATACTATTCATATTTTTTGTGTGTTTTATATTACCATAAATATTTCCTCTCCTGGTTCAGTAGAGTAGTTATTATAGCTAGACTGCGGCAGGATTGGAGTGTGTTATAAGTTGAGATTTTGTAGTTCTGTTTGTATATACATATTTAATAAAATACATTTATTATTATTATTCTTGTCCAAAATTTGAAGGTGAAGGCTTTTACGCTGAATTTTTTTTAACATTATATTTGGCCGTCATTTTATCTCTTCATCCTAAATTTGCACCAAAATTTTACCAGTTTACACATATTTCTTGTGCAAAATTTGAAATCAGAATAAGTAATTTTCCCAGAGTTACTTTTTAAATATTTTATTAATTCCCCCATTTTGTTTCCCTATCTCGAATTACCAAAAAATTACCAGTTTATTCCTACGACACACTAGATTTTTGTATAAGTAGATTTTTAGAAATAATTTTTTTAACATTTCACCAAGCTATAAATTTGTTCCGCCATATTAGATTTTTACGAAAATTTTACAATATCATTGAGAAAATATGTGTTTTGGCATCTAAGGGCATTTTAAATAATTTATTTATATACCTAGACCATATGTATATAAATTATTTATAGCGTTATCCTATAAATATAACAAAAAATGACCCTAAACATGAAATAAACAACATTTCTAATTTACCAAGTAATACAAACTTATATCACCATTATTTCAAGTTCCAATATTTTAAAAATAACTTTCATAGAAACAAAAAAAATATTGATCCTATACTATTATTCTAATTGTGAAATTCGAACAACTAGACTACAAGAGAAGTTAACCAATGCAGCCTTATTCTTACCCTACACTCAAATATTAAATAACAGACACTGGGCATTAACTAAACATATAAAACAAAATTTAATTTTCTCTTGGGTCTCGCACCTCCGTTTATGACATTATCCAAGTTTAATTGAGAGTGTTTATGAATATAAAGTAAGGATAAACTAGGTTTTCCTCCACATTAGTTCATATTCACGTTTTTAGCAATCGTAACATAGAAAATATATGTCCTGTCACAACCACAGAAACGGAAAGATTACTAATATTTATAGAATTTTTATCTAAATAATGGGCAGCGTTAGCAAGGTTGTTAGATTTCTGCATTAGAATTTCTTGAACTATATTATTTGATTGAACAGAGCATGAAATCAAAAATATGTAGTGGGGCTGTGAGATAAATAACCCTAAATTATTTACTTTTGACAAATGACCTACGACCACAAAAAACTTTTGTTTTATGTTAACTAGTTTTATTTTTATTCATTTTTCAATACTAGGGTTGAAAAACTGAGTAATGGTTTTCATTAATAATTGTAAGGAAAATAAGTTAAAAGTAGGTTTTCCTTTTTCAATTTTCTTTTGATTTACACTGCTCTCTCTCCCCGGTGGCAGCCAATAATTATATGGAGTGGTTCGAAGAGCATGCTCAAATTACTTCGTTTTAATTTTTTTTCCTAGAATTCAAAACAGTTCAGAAAATTTTGATCCATTCCTTACTGAACTTAAATATCTTATATCAAATTGTAAATTTAAATATAAAGAAATCTCGTAAGGAGAATTATTTGACGAATGGGTGGCAAGAAAACTCAAGAAACTCTTTTACAAAAATTCCTGTAACTTTGCAAGAAACAGTTTCAATTCAAATTACATTTTTATCAGTATTGTAATAATTTTAAAAGAGAAGGTCACGATACTGGATTAGATGGAAGAGATTTGCAGATATGAAAAAGTTAAACTATTTCTCGATCATTTTAAACTCACACTTAATGTAGATAAAACTAATTATATAGCCTTCTTAATAAAATCAGTTAATCCTCCAGCTTTTGACTAAATTAACATAGAATCATTAAATAAACCTATTAAGGAAGTGCACCAGACTAAATATCTATCATCGTATCATAATAGACTCTAACTTAAAATTTGATTGTCACAATAAATATTTATGTAAAAATTATAAATTTTTAATACAGAAATTCTATATGTTGAAGGAATTTATGAACAGACCCTACTTTTAATATTGTATAAAACATTTGTAGAGACTCTTCTTCGATATAGAATATTAATATGGGGTGGAACATATACCACACATCTAGAGCCGTTAAAAATCATTCAAAATCATATTGTTAAAGTTTTACTCAAAAAGGCAAAATTATATTCCACAAAACTTCTCTATGGAATAGAAATCTGTAATATAAAAACACTCTATATAAGAACAGTTTGCACTTTTGTTTATAAGAACGCAAACAAACAATTGATTGCTCATCGCTACAACACTAGAGGTGTAGCAAATAATCTTCTAAATATTCCAGATTGCAGAACGAGGATGAATCAAAGATTTACTAGATATTTGGCACCTAAATTCTTTAATCTAATTCCAAAAAATACTAGGAACATAAAAAGGTGTTTGAAAAAGAATATAAAATTTTTATTGTAAATAATCTAGATATAATTTAGATTAATAATATTTTATGGTATCTGATATAAACCATACAAATTGGCTAATTTGTTAACTATAAGAATATATATGAAAAAAATAGTGACCTGAGCAATTCAGCTCATATGGATATATATATATATATATATATATATATATATATATATATATATATATATATATATATTGATTTTTACTCTTTCACGGATTCAAAAATACAATGTGTTTTCATTACGGGTGTACATCCGTTCACTACTGTCGTTCTGAAAAGAACAGAGACTGTCTCTATTCGGACGCAAGAAAGAAAGCTTTGAAAATGCCAAATGTGCTTTTGGCGAAACGTCAGCAAAACTGTTCTTTTCAGAACGACAGTAGTGAACGGATGTACACCCGGAATGAAAACACACACATATATATATATATATATATATATATATATATATATATATATATATATATATATATATATATATATATATATATAGTCACTATGTAAGTATGCCTAATTTAGGATAAAAGTTGTATAGTTCCTACAATGAAATGTGATGCTGCATATACGAATGTCCCAAGCATCTAAGTGCATTTAAATATTAGAATAAGCTTAACATAAACTGTAAATTGAAATAAATATGAAATATGAAATATTAATACTGTTTTGGAGTCTAATGAATTTTGAACTTGTTTGTACAATTTCTAATAAAAATACAAACATTTTAGAGTCGTCTAAAAATATTTTAATTGAAGGTATAACATAAAATCAAAAAATGATAGAAGTAGTGATACGAATATTTTACGATTTGATGATTTTTCGCGAATTAATGTTTCTAATACTACAATAAATTTAGTTCATTAGAATCATAGTTTGATCACGAAATACAAATACAAAGCTGTGCTAGTTTCAATTGTGAATTTAAAGGGGGTGAAAGAACATGGATTTTTATATTTTATCTCATTTGTCACGTGGTCAATCAATTTTAGGTTCAGAGGGAATTCTTGCATTAAATATTTTATTTTAAGAAACAATTTTGGGTATATCTACTAACAAATCCCTTTCTTCAATTCTAAATAAGTATTATAAAGTTTTTGATGGCACTGGTAGGTTTGAACATTTTTCTTGCACGATTAGGGCACATAAAAATAAGTCTATTCCAAAAAAATAAAACGGTACTACAAAGACTTTTGGGTTTAGTTACGGTTTAGGTAAATTTATTAGCAATTTATCTGAAAATTTCACACCGCCATTTTGTAGGCAATCAGATACATTCATTTTAAACCGTTAACATGATACTTGGAAACATTTCCGGAAATTTTCTTCTTTCTGGGATTTTTTTTGACATTCAAGTCAAAACATCACTGTCAACTCAATCTACCACCTTTGTAAAATAAAATAGTATGCAATCGATAAATAGAGCTATTACCAACTGACTTTTTATCACTTAGTGTAACTAAAAAAAAATAAGATAAAACTATATATTTCAATTTCATTGATCCTCCTTCGAACTACGTGTAAAATATCTAATAAAATCTACTACCTGTAGTGAAATAAAATTGTATGCGATCGATAGATTTATCTATTATCAACCGACTTCTCATCACTTAGTCTAACGAAAATAAGTAGTTTGTATTTTATAAAATAATGTAGTATAAAGGCATATATTTGATTTTCATTAATCCTGCTTCGAACTACTGTAACTAGGAACATTTACAGTAGTTCGAACATCTTTAGTGAAATAAAATTATCTCAGAACGATCGATTGAGCTTTTACCAGCTGACCTTTTTTTACATTATCTAACTAAAGTTGATAACTTGACAGGCATGACCTTCATTACAATTTTGAATAAAAACATGAGCCTTGATTTTCAGTTTTATTCATAATTTTGGTGTGACATTTTCGTACCGATATTCTAAAAAAATTATCCTAAGTTTTCTTAGAATATCCTTGCATTTGCTCCGCTGTATTCAAAGATCCTCCAGACAACTCCGCGACGGACTCGTATTCCAGCATAACAGATGCGTCATCTGGATTCTGACACACCGGCCCCGAAGCAAAGCCATACTTGAGGCTGGTCGCATTCAGCAGCAACAGAATGGAACCCAATATCGAGCCTTGCGGGACACCCCGTCTCTGCTTGCTATCCTTGGTGACACGGACAGACTGTTGCCTGTTCGTAAGATATGATTTTATTAACGAAGCACTTGCCCCTCACAGCCCATATGCCTCCAGTTTGGAAATCAGCAACTGATCTTCAATCCCGTCAAAGGCTTTTGAAAGGTCAAAGTACAAGCCTGCAACTTTTTCATTCCTGTCTACCAGCTCAGTTATGTAGGTCATTGTTTTAAAAATTGCCGTTTCTGTAGATTTACTTGGCTTAAACCCATATTGGTTGTCGATTATGTACTTAGGACATTATGTTGATGTAAAAATTCCATTAATCTTGCATTTATTGCTCTCTCAAAAACCTTTGATAGCGATGGAATAGTGGCACCGGCCTGTAATTGCCCATTCCAATTGGAATACACCTTTTAAAAATAGGCATCAATATTGCTTATTTAAGCTTTGCAGGGAAAATACCAGATATAATACTTTCATTTATCGTATTGGCCAATGCAGCACAAACTTGGCTGCATGATTCGGAATGCATACTGGTATCTCATCAAGTCCGACAGAAAACATGTTTGGAAGGTTCATGAAAATTCTGAATAATTGGGGCTAATCTACGGGTGTAAGAAACAGAGTTTGTTTCTGAGTAATTTTACGTTGCTCATTTGAGCTCGAATGAGCATTCGCGGGCATATTAAAATGCTTGCGGAATAGCTCAGCAATGATCGACGGATCCTCGGTCATTCCATCTATCCCTGAACTTAATTAGATCTCAGTATGCAATCTTTTTTTGTTAGTTTTCACCTTAAATATATTTCATGCTGACTTACTTTATTAACATTCTATTTCGTGTTCTAAATTTGATTTCAAAATCACTAGAAAAGAAAGAGAATGAAATGAAATAAAAAGAATTTGCGGACTCAATCAAACTTCTTCTTTTATTAACTTCTATTACCCATCAACGGTTTGGAAATGAATCAACTTACCCCCTGCAATGACTGCTGCTGTTAAACTCATTACCCTCATTTAAAGTCATGTCATAATAAACCATAAACAAACAAACTCTCCGGTCCCATTAAAAAAGGCCATTATTCAGAAAAAAGCAACCTAATGGGTACTTGAGAATCATGGGCCAATCTATTATTTTCCTTCTGCGTTTCGTTAGTATTCAAACAAAAGCCACTATGTAGCCGTCGACGTGATTGATTATTTGGCCCGATAACACTTCCTTATCACGGTTTGCGGAGCGGCTCATTCCGGGCTGTGTTCAAAAGGAAATTGTGCTGGCAATTGGAGTACAGAGGGGCGCGAACATGTAGATAATAGTGGCATGAGCAGGACATCTTTTGAGCGCGATGGCGCCGTTATGAGTTAATAATAAAGATAAATTAGTTTCTTCGATCAGGACTTGTAATTATTAATACTAGAATGTCATAAAGTCTTCAAAAATAAATCTAAAAAGGTATATTAAAAAAGATTTCTATTATAGGTTTGGTTTTAATATTTACTTCCTTCATAAAAGGGAAGTATTCTAGTCGTGAAAAAATCACCCTCCAAGATTTTTTACGTTTCAGGGTCCATAGATGCCTAAAAATATGTTTTCTCAATTCCGTCGGTTTGTCTGTTTGTCGCCCAGTCTGTTCACGGCGTAGCTAAAACAGTACTTACCCGATTGACTTTTGAAATTTTGGTCAAAAATTAAGGGTCATATGGGATGACCTGGTAATATTTTGGTAAAAACCCAATAATGCAAAATAAAATTGCGGCCTAGTAAAATGTTAAAAGAAATTATCACTAAAAACCTAGGTAGTTATCCAATTTACCTCAAATTTTGCACAAAAATCAAGTGTTATATAGGAATCCACTGGTAAAATTTTGGTAAAAATCCAAGACGGTAGAACAAAATGGCGGCTTAATAAAATATGTTAAAATTCAGCTTGAAAAAACTACGCAATTGTAATCGTAAAAGATGATGAGTCTTAGACGCCAAAAATATCTTTTAGCAATTCTGTCGGTCTGTCTGTTGGTTTGTCTGTCTGTCTGTTCGCTGCATAGCTTAAAAACGACTCATCAGATTGACTCCAAATTTTAATAAAAAATTAAGGGTCATATCGTGATGACCTGGTAATATTTTGGTAAAAATCCAATATACGCAAACAAAATAGCAACATAGTGAAACGTTAAAAAAAGTTATTATTAAAAAAACTAATCATCCCTTCCCTCAAATTTTGCATAAAAATCAAGTGTTACATAGGACTGAACTGGTAACATTTTGATTTTTTGCAAGCATTAAGTGTGATATAGAGATAAACTGTTAAAGTTGTACCAATTCAAGATGGCGAAATAAAATGGCGGCTAAATAAGTTTTATTTCCCTCGTAACTTCCCTTTTACTAGGGAAGTATTGTAATCGTGAAAAAATCACCCTCCGAGATTTTTAACTTAATGAGCTGATTGCAAATTCTGTACCACAAGTAATTGTGGTATAGAGACGAACTAGTGTGGTATTAACTCAAGATGGCCGAACGAAATTGCACCAAAAAATATTTGTAACTGTGAGAAAAATCACCCTTCCAGGTTTTATATGTTTTTAGGTTTTAGCATCCCTAGATAACTATTCAAAAAATATTTTTATCAATTCAGTCGGTCCGTCTGTATATCTGTTAGTTCTCGGCATAGCTTAAAAACTACTCATCAGAGTGACTTCAAATTTTAGTCAAAAATTAAGGGTCATATGGGGATGAGCTGGTAATAATTTGCTAAGAATACATTATGTCGGTACAAGATAACGGTCTAGTGAAAAGTTAAATAAATTCACTAGCCGACAAGATTTTTTTAACACAGGCCAGCTCATTATTTTCACAATGGAAATACCCTCCCAATAATGAAAAAAATATTCCGAAAGCCCTAATACGTACCCTTTTTTAACAGCCTAGTTAGAACCTTTTATATTGGCAGGTAAACAATTTTATTGTGGGGCGGATAAAATGGGTCCATTTTACAACGGAAAAATTACCTAGACTGAGTTGTTTACAACATTAGACATAAAATAAACGTTAAACATCACGCTTCTGTTGAGTTTCGAATTGAGTGGTTGTCTGTGTATCGATAAGCAAGTGTATGTGAAGACACGAATGTCCAGTCAAACGCGCCGAAGTTGCAAAATTTCTCCTGACATATTTTGTTATATTTGTGGAGAATTTCTGGTGAAATCACAAGCCAGGCTATTTTCCGAAAATGTAAAAAAAGCCTACTTTAAATATTTTGGTGTGTAAATTGGGGATCAAGATAAGCGGTGGGCTCCCCATGTGTGCTGTGTTAGTTGTAGTGTATCATTGGTGCAGTGGATGAAGGGAAAGAGGAAAAGTATGCCTTTTGCAGTTCCAATGGTATGGCGAGAATCTACCAATCATTCTGACGATTGTTATTTTTGCCTGACAAAGGCTGAAGGTTATTCCAAAAAGGGAAAGCACAATATAGAATATGCAAATTTGCAATCTACCATACGACCTGTTCCTCATAATGCAAATTTGCCAGTCCCGATTGCGCCTTTAAATTGGCAAGCTATTGATTTGGGAAATAATGGAGATAACACATCATCAAGCAACTCAGAAGAACAGTGCAGAACAGTGATTTTGGGTTATCCAAGCAACTTCTGGGTTCCCGTCTTAAGGAATGGAACCTATTGGCCAAAGAAACAAAAATTACGAATTTCAGAAAAAGTAATGCTATGTTTTCTGAATTCTACAGTATGGAAAATTCGTTGTGCGCGTGTACTGATATAGACAGTCGAATTCAGGAACTTGATATTTAACATTCTCCTCGTGAGTGGAGCTTATTTATAGACTCATCTAAATATAGCTTAAAAGCTGTGTTCTTCCATAATGGAAATTTAAAACCCTCTATACCAGTTGCCCATTCAGTTGCAATGAAAGAAAATTATGACAATATGCGCACAATTTTGGATAAAATAAACTACAATACGTATAAATGGCAGATATGTGGGGACCTAAAAGTTTTAGTGGGACTTCAGGGGAGATTTACAAAATATTGCTGTTTTCTTTGTTTATGGGACAGTCGTGCAATAAATCAGCATTATGTAACAAAAATTTGGCCAGAAAGAAGCGAATTTCAACCGGGATCTCAAAATGTTAAATTTATACCTCTGTTGATACCTAAGACAAGTGTGTCCCCAGTTAGGTGATGCCAAATCAAAAGAAGGCATTTTTATTGGGCAACAAATCAGAAAATTGCTGGACGATGTCAATTTTACGGAAAAGCTTACCAGGCAGGAACTGAGAGCATGGAATTCATTTGTTAATGTAGTAAGAGGATTTTTAGGCAACAATAGAATATTTAAAAAATCGGTCTGAAAAAAACTAGTCATTAGATTAATTTCAAATTATGTGCAAACATTAAGTGTGATATAGAGATCACGGATCCGATTTTCTTTTGTAAATAATAAACAACAGTGACATTAAGACGTTATTTAGTTTATTTCCAAATTTTCTGATGAAAAAATAGTTAATTTTTAATATGAGAAACCAGTTTTTATCAAAAATGGATAACGAAGAAATTTCGCAAGAAATTATTGACGAGGCAGAGGCGGCTACATTACAAATTTTACCGAAAAAATCTCGTGACGTTTACAATAGGAAGTTTACGGTGTTTGAAGACTGGATGTAAGTTAGGGGCGTTAAAGGCATAAACGAAAGTCTTTTGCTTGCTTATCTTCTTGAAATACACAAGAAATTTCGGATCAACTTTCGTTCACATGAAATCAGTTAAAAGGAAACGAATTAGTTTTATTTCTTCTAGAAGCGTAATTTTTCTACGCAAATGCATAATTTTCATTTTTCATATTTTTTCAGTATACCTGAAATCAGTTACATGAAAACTTTACTTTGCTTGCCACTCTAAACATTTTTTTGAACATAAAAATGCCCAAATATTTCTGCGGAAATTTTTTATTTCGATATTACCAAGAAATTCTTTACACTTTAGAATAATAAATAAGTTACATACAAAAATTGATTTGATTTGCATTTTTAACATTGTTTTTTACACAAAAATGCAAAATTGTTTCTGTTTGTTATTTTCATTTTCCGAGGAAATTTAAATACTTTGGAATACCTGAAATCAGTTACATAGAGATTTTGCTTTGTTTGCCATTCCAAACACTTTACTGAATATAAAAATGCAAAAATATTTTTGCGGAAATTTCTCATTATTTTCGTTTTCGTAGGAAATACATATAATATTTTAGTTTGAATCGCAATCTTAACGTTTTTCTGAATATAAAAATAAAAATACTATACTATATATTATTTACTCATTTAACAAGACCTAAATAGTCTAAAATCTTATATCTACCTATAATAAAAGATAAATTATTTTTTAATATAATTGACTAAAATTTAAATCGAAAAACCAAATAAAAAATTATACAATTTTAGTTTTATATATTCATATTCTCTTTTAACAGCGCTAAGGAGCTTATGTTTTGTTGGGCTAAGTTTGCTTTAAAGAAATATTAAAATTAGGATTATTTAACCAAACATATACTGTTGCGTACATTTAACGCGTTAGGTATTAGATTAGCTCAGGTTTGTCGATAAAAACCATAATTAAAGCCAAAAACTCCCATATTTTTCCAGATCTTCACTTTCAGGGCCGCTAGATGCCGAAAAACATGTTTTCTCAATTCCGTCGGGGTGTCCGTCTGTCTGCCGGTCTGTCTGTTCGCGGCATAGCTAAAAAAACTATTTACCCGACTGACTTCAAATTTTGGTCAAAAATTAAGATGAATTGCTAATATTTTGGTAAATGGTAATATGGTCGAACAAAATGGCGGCCTAGTGACATGTTTAAAAAATATATTACTAAAGAATTACAACTTATGACGGCCTAATAAAATATTTAAGAACCAGCCTAAAGAAACTACGTAGTGGAGTGATTTTAAATATTTTGGAAGAATTAAGTGTGATATAACAATAAACTGGTAAAAGTAATGGCAAGAATTCAAGTTGGCGGAATAAAATGGTGGCCAATTAAAGTGTTATTCAATTTACTTACTTACTGTCTGATATGATATAGGGATACACTAGTAAAATTTTGGTGCGAATTCAATAAGGCGACGGAACAAAATGGCGATCTAATGATCTAATTTATTTTAAATTATATTCAAAAGTCTAGTGAAACAGGTAGAAATTGGTAAAATAATGGTACGAATCCAATATGGTTGACAAAAATAGCGGTGAATAAAAATGTATGAAAAGACAATATATGTATATGTATTACTAAATGGCAATGCACGAAACCAAATTGAATTATTTAGGTATAAGGGATTTATGTATGCAGTTTGAAATGGAGTTAAATATATATTCCCCTGGTGTGAAAATACACCGGCAATCTTATCTGAGATAACATTTAATAACAAATTTTTAAAGACCGCGTATATAACTGAATCATCTTAAACTTGACAGTAGATAATTTTAAATTGCAACTCGGTCCGGTCTGCAAAGATCGTCCAAGGTAAATTTAAAAAGAAAGTATCATGTAGCAACTAGAGACACAGTGAGGTAGCTTTAAATTTGTTTTTATTATGCCAAATAATTTACTGGCCCACCGAGTACAAAGAATATCGGTCAGCAAGCTAAAGATTGCCGTAAAAGTTCGTCGACCCGAATGTAAGGCAGGCGGTTAGTGAACCAGCAACGGCGGATCGCGGCCGACTTACCTTCTGACGGACTGACACTGCCTATCGATGTCGAGCCTAAGGATTAATGGCCCGGCTGGGGCAATTTGGCATCCGCACAAACATGGAAGGTAAATCAGGGGTTAATTTGCCGCAAAACTAGGTCTTTACCTTTTGGACTAACATAGATTTCCGTTTTCCACATGCATAATAATGGCTAGGGTTAATGTAATATCTACGAGGAACAACACAACTCGACTATCCTTAGCCTTACTTTTCTGTACTCATTTAAATGTTATTTTTTTAAATTAGAAAATAGTTTTTAGTCATTTAGGTTAAAAAGCATACGAAAAGGTAACCAGTAACATAACGCAATATGTAAGACCCCGTCTCTTAAAGTTAAGTTTGTAAAGATGCTACACATATTGTAATTTTATATATTTACGTAAAAATAGTTAAATACTTCATAATTGAAATTCAGCCAAAGTAAAAGAGGGTCTAGCACTTGCGAGTTCAAAATTTGGCGGGTTTTGGAGCTGTAGCTCTCTTCCCCAGACTGCTGGTAGTCGAAATGATTGGTTGTGTTTAGCTAATTTAGCCCGGATTTTTAACTTGGGCCGAAAGTACCAATCGATCTTTGTATATGTATTATAATATAGTATGTATATATATATATATATATATATATATATATACTATAATAATAATAATAATATGTCTTTATTTTTGCATAAATACAAAAAATGGCGAAGTTTAGCTTTATTAGCTACTCTACTTAACCAGTTTAATTAATTAATAATAAATCTATTAAAATAATATGAATATTTACATGCGACACGCATGTTAAATATGCACAGATACACACATAATATACAGTTTCACAGATATAATCATGTGATAGAACAAATACAACAATGACCGAAACAAAAAACAAAGCAAAAATTGGAAAGATAAACCGTTAGCTCACCTAGCTCAAATCAAAGGAACTGCACAATATTTCTCAATTTTACTAATATGGTTTTATACAAAGAAAATGATTGGTTTAATCAAGACTTTAATGCAAATTGCACTGGATTAAGCTAATTATTGTTTTGGAAAGTTATTATTTTGTTTTCGAAGAAAATGAAAAAGAAAAGTATGGAAAAATTATGAGACTATGTTTTATCACCTGAAATATCTAGAAAATATTAATAAATAAATAAATAAATAAGGCCTTTAATAAACATATAAAAACAAACATGAACATTACATTAAAACCGCCAGGAATCATCCCTGCGCTGGCGAAGTCTAGCAAATAAATGCTACTCTACTTAACCAGCAGAGAGACTATCCTGTGCTATGGAATGCGTAGGAAAATAAAATACATAATTAATTAAAGTTGACAAAAAATGGCGATTTGTTTGTTAACATAGCAAAACAGATTGTTACAAAAAAATTTTGTTAAATTCTTAGTTCACAAAAATATGTGTGAATAATAATATTCAAGGTTACGAAGTGTACGATGGCGACGAAATTAAAATTAAAGAAGTACGGAAGGAATATAAAATAGCATTAAGTATTTAAAAAGAGATCCCGACGAGCGAGATAATTAGTATCCCTTAATTTATGTGAATTTTCAAAACATACTGTAGCAGATTCTAACAAAAGCTGATACCTACATACATAATTGATCTGACAAAATAACGAACAAGTTTAGTGGTCCTTCCTGTAAATGCAAAAAAGTAATAGATACACATTCTTTCGTATATCTGATGGGTCTTTTGCGTGATGCATCTTTTTTAAGATAGACTTGGGCCCCATGACTCTTAATTCGGTAGTAAAGCTGACGGTTGCTGATAAAAAAATGGAGTATAATGTAATTTTCTTGAAGGAAATTCACCTAGCTGGGAAACCTAATGAACCTAACTGACAAATGAATCAGCAAAATCCAAAAAGCTTATGGTCTGCAGGCAATTCAACACACAAACAAATATCAACTTTTAATACCAACGTGAAGTTGGTATCTCTGCAATCTCGTGAAACCTGGAAAGTAACACCAGGAATGATAGTTAAGCTTTAGGCAATAGGTCAACTAATTTTAATACGGTTTTATACAAAGCAACTTAAAGGTATGTCGACAAATACGAACGTTCCCAAGCGCTGAAATGAACTGATTATGCCTCCATTACTTCTTATAACACTCTCAAAGCAAAACTGTCATTGAATTATAACCCGATGGTTTGCCAGCCATGCAGAAACCAATAAGTCCAAATCCAGAGAGCATATTAGTGTATAAGATCTGCTCTGAAGCGACATCCAATTAGGAATACTCGACAAGAGAGAAAATGAACTGAACTAGCTGTCAATGATCTAGTTAGCTACCTATATCATATAGATTTTTCTCTGCAAAACAAGTAGACGGTTGTGGACTTTCTGAACCAGAGTAAGTATTTAACAATACCTTTTAAACCACTTTTTAAAGCGATCGCTAAAAGAAGAGTGAGGAGTCTTATATGTAACTAACAAGACAGTATGAGATGTGCGATGTTTAAAAAACGTCAAATAACTCTCAAAACCGATACAAACTTTCTGATAGTCAAATTGCGCCCAAATTATTTAAATCTCGTTAATAGGAATTTTAATGAATCTGAAGACCCCTCAAATAAAAAAGACTTATTTTTATAAGACCTAAACTAGCTTTAGATATAGTCCACTGAACGTGCCAGTTAACGTACTTATATTTAAAATTTTACTTATAACCACAAAAGAAAGTGATGTGGGAAAGGAATTATTTATTATGTTACATGTATTCAATACTTGGGCCTAAATTGCATTTTAATATTCTAACAAGGCTCACGTGAATTTGAACTATAATCCTTTTTGATATACATCTTGATATTTATAGAAGGGTCAATCTCCAAAAAAGTGCAAATTAAAAAATATTATTTTATTAAAGAAGTAATGGTATCAAGGAGTGTAAAAATTTATTGTGTTGTTTCGTAACTGCAAAATTTTTTGAAAAAACGTTCAAACCAATATCAGTCGCACTGAAAACAGACGTAGTTCAGGTAAATGTTCTAACATCGAAAAATTGTAAAAGTCATTATGATAGGTTCTTTTTTTTTTCGATTATACATATTTCAAAAACATAATATTTCGAAAAACGACGAAACAATTTTTTTTATATAAAATTATTTTTTTAGGGCTACCTTGGCCTAAAAGGCTTTGAGAACGAAAAAAAAAAATTCAAAATATGGTGAAACACGTCAAATTTATTTTTCCTTTTTGTATATGAAAACGCTACAAAAATTGTCTATGAAAAGCATCAAGCACTTTTAAAATACGGCGAAACACGGTTTATTTTAAAGAGGTCAGTTGAAATAAAAACAATGAAACATCCATCAGTAACTCAATCCAGTAGAATTCTCTTTGAACAAGATTATTTACTTTGTACATTTAAGAAGGCCATAATGAAGTTTTCGATTGTTTTAAGTAAATGCAAGAATTATTCTGTCAGTTGACAAAAATGGCAAAGCTTCGCAAAGTTGCACCAGTCAAGAAATGCGTTAAGCTATAAAATTTTTAAGTGCGGAGGGTATAAATCCTGCTGAAATTCACTAAAGATGCCCAATATATACAGAAGTTACTGTATAGCTCGCTCAAGACTTTTTGAATGGATTGAAGTTTAAAAATGGCACCGAATCTGTTGAAGATGCGTCACGTGTAATCGCAGAAAAAAAAACACTAGGACCGTTCAGGAGCTTATTTTAGAAAATCGATGAATAAAGTTCAGTAAAATTGCTTCCAAAATTGATGTAAGTACCGGTTTAGCGCATAAAATTGTTTGAAATATCGAAAAGTATGTGCAAAATAGGCCCCAAGACAATTAGCTTTCTGGATCGAATAGTATCTGGGGACATGCTAAGTTCTCTATTTTTAGCCAGAAAAGCTGGTATATGATAAGAGGTAAGTAATACAGTCAATAATGCTTAATATTACTACATATTAAAAGAAAAATAAATTAGCAATAAGGACAAAACGTCAGGATCCTTGGCAAGAGGTGTTTTGCTGCAATGGCAACGCTCGGCAACATTGCTCTACAGAAACAACTGGCGTCATAAAAAAGTTAAAATTTTAAGTCATAGAACATTCTCCTTACTCCCCAGATTTGGCCTCAAGTTATAATCACATCTTTGGCGCACTTAAAAGGGGTCTAGGTCTGCATTTTGGGAATAACGACAGCGTAGTGTCAGTTAGAATGTCCCTCCAAAGGTATCGAAGCTTTGATTAATCTATGGAGGAAATGTAATGAGAGGCAGGGAAATTTATACTGAAAGTGACAGTGATAGTTTGTCAATTAATTTGCTTAATAAAGTTATACAGCCGGATTTGATTTGAAACAGCTTAGTATAAAGTTACTCGAAGGAGGTGAAAAGGTATCCTAAAAACAAAATTGAGATCTTTAAGTTGTTTCTTAAACGGTGGAAGGCGCTACATTTTTTTTTTCGTATATAAACTACACAAATTAGTCCCCCTAGGATCTAAAACGACTTTACAAAAGCCAAAATACTCTTTTATTTCAGAAACTATAAATATTTTTAGAAAATGGCAGAACTCAAGTTTCTCAATATTTTTATTTTATTATATTTTATTTGCATATACTAAACCTCACCTTGTGAAAACCGTTGACGTACATACGACCCAGACGGTTAGATTCGCACACACTTTTTCGTGTTTAACATTTCATGTTTCACCACATAAGTAGGTATTCAAATTCAAATTATTGTTTAAATCTGGTGACGCGAAGCTAAAATAGAAAATATAGACTAGGATAGTACACAGTTTTCTGTATTTCAGTTATATTTTAAATATTTCAATTATTTAAACATTTTAATGTGTGATTTGGAATAACCCAAAACCAGTCAGTCAATTTTGGGAGATTTCAAAAATTACAAAAGGTTAAATAATATTTTGTTTTTAACGGTCTTTAATTTTTAACAATTTTTATTTTATTTAAAGATATTCGCAAAGCCATTTAATATTACCACATGTAATTCAAAATTTTAACTACTACTCTGCACAGCTATGTATTTCACGAACAGCCTGACTCAGCGCTTAAGAAAATTAAATTTCGCTAAAGAAGCAGCATCGCATATGGATGTCATTGTCGCATCGGTGAACATGGACTTGCAAGCTGAACATTGATATTCATTTTAAATTTTTTTTTTATTTTCAACGATAGTTAAAGTAAGATTAGTAATTTTTTCCTTTTTTTAAGCATCTATGACATACTTGAAATAGTTAGATTTAGCTTTATTTGAGAAGCTAAACGAATTGTAGTTAATTTAGCCAAATTATTACTTTTCTTAGCCTGTAGATTTTAAAAAGTATACAACTTATGGGAAGAATAGGTTCCTTCTTTTAGGCTTCCTTATAGTAAATGACTATTTGTTTATTTAAAAAAAACGTCATTCTATAATTTTTAATTTAGTTTGTACCAAAATTCAATACATAGAAAGATATATATTCTTTAGTAGCTCGAAAATAAGGTTTCTTTTTAAATGCGTTATATTAAAATGATTCAGAAACATTTCACCTTCAAACAAACATGAAAATTTAATTATTGGTTTTATAATTGCATTAGTTGCATAAATGTGCGTCTTCACCAAGGAATAAGCATTTATTCGGACAAGTTTTAATTGTAGCTTTCAGTAGAAACATGTTGGAATACTAAATTTTAAAACTCCATGTTTTGTAGTACCGTTATTTTATTCCCATTGTTACCATTGAGTAAAGACAAATTTAATATTATTTTTCCTAAATTTTAATAAAATTGGCGACATTTTTGTCGATTATAAATTATGTTGTCGGCATGCAACTAAGACCACATAACTAAGTAAATCATAAAAATCGGTAAATTAACTTTACTCGGATCTTCTCTTGTTATGAATCTTTCCTTTTATTACAAATAGTGAAGTGTGACCCAATTTAATTCACAAAATAGTCATTTAGAAACATAATACTGTCTTTTTCAACATTTTTATTGGTCGCCATTTTGTTCCATCATATTGAATTCCCACCAATATTTCACCCTTTGCTACCTATGCCGCACTTAATTTTTAATATTTAATTTTAATTTAAAATACATTTAATAAGTAGTTTTTACATTGGGACACTCCGCCATTTTGTGACGTCATGTTGAACTGGTACCAGTTTATCCCTATAACACATTTAATTTTTCTGCAAAACTTAAGATAAGATTTCTTTACGTTGATTTAAAAAAAATATTTGGCCGCCATTTTGTTCTGTCATCTTGAATTCGTACCACAATTTTGTCAGTTTATCTCTATATCACACTTAATGCCTCCACAAAATTTGAAATTATTCAAATAAGTATTTTTTTCAGACTGGTTTTTTAAACATTTTATTAGGCTGCCGTTTCATTTTGCTATCTTATATTCATACTAAAATATTACCAGTTCATTTCTATGTAACACCTTATTTTTGTACAAAATTTGAGGTAAATTAGGTAATTAATTTTTTTACAAATACTCTTTTTAACGTTTTACTAGGCCGCCATGTTGGTCCGGCATATTGGATTTTTATCAAAATATGACCAAGTCATCTACATACAAACCTTAACTTTTGACTAAAATTGGAAGTCAATCTCATGAGTTGTTTTTAAGCTGTGCCGCGAACGAACAGACAGAAAGACAAACCGACAGATGGACCGACGGAATTGATCAAACATATTTTTTTTTTTGCATCTAGGGACGCTAAAACTTGGATATATGTAAAACCTCAGAGGGTGATTTTACGATTACAAACATTTTATTTGGCAGGCGATTTTGTTCCGCCACCTTGAATTAGGACCACAGTTTCACTAATTCATCTCTATACCACAATTAGTTATGTCACATAATTTGAAATCAGTCCATTAAATATGTATCTTGTTCCGCCATCTTAGATGTCTACCAAAATTTCACCATTGATTCGTATGTAATATTGGATAGGTAGTTGTTTAGTAATAATTTTTTAATATTTCACATTTTCTTTTCCCATATTGGATTTTTACCAAAATGCTACCAGGTCATCATCATATGACCCTTAATTTTTGTCCACAAATTGAAATCAATGGGTTAAGTAGTTTTTAGCTATGCTGCTAACAGACAGACCGACGAAATTGAGAAACATGTTATTAGGCATCTAGAGACCCTAAAACGTAAAAATTTGAAAAAACATCCGATGGTGATTTTTTCAAAATTACAATACTTCCTTTTTACGAGTAATAAATTGAATAAATAATTTTTTTAATGTTGTTGAAGATCATCATTTTGTACCGTCATGTTAAATTCGTATCAGATAATCCCTGTATTTTATTTAATTTGCTGCAAGATTCAGTCAATTCAATAAGAATATTTTTTTTAACTTGGTTTTTTTAGTCATTTCATTTGGCAGCCATTTTGTTTCTCCGTTTTGAATTAAAACCATAGTTTCTCTCTGTACCACACTTAACGCTTGTTCAGAATTTAAAGTCAAAGATAGGTAGTTTTTAGCTACGCCGCGAACTGACAGACAGACAGAGCTTTTTCAGGCTGTATTTGTATATATTTTATTAAGCTGTCATTTTGTTTCGCCATTTTGGATTCGTACCAAAATTTTACCAGTTAATTCCTACATAATACTTGATTTGAGTGCAAAATTTGAGGTAAATTGGATAAGTAGTTTTTTGAAAATAATTTTTTTAACATTTCACTAGGCTGCCATTTTATTTCGCCATATTGGATTTTTACCAAAATATTACCAGGTCATCCTCATATAAGTAAATTATAAACATCAGGCTGAGACTTTTCGATACCTAAACTTAAGGTAAATCGCTGGACGTCTCTAGTAAAATAAACAAGTACTGATGTCCATCACTGCACCTAAAATTTTCTTAGAATCATGATAACAAATATTAAATAAAAAGCGCAATCTATATATATTTATACATATAATAATAAGTATATAGAATCAACAATACAAACTGTCAACATTTATTCATTAAGATTTATAATTACCTACCGAAATAGCCTGATAAAAAAAAGATCAAGGGTGTAATTTCAGGTATGCGCAAAATTACTGTTTTTTAATAATTATAATTTATGCAATAAACTTCAAGGCAATATATTAAATTACGCCATTTTAATTTTTAAGTGCATTTTTATCCAAAATCTGTTGATTTGAAGTTTCATAAACAATACTAATTAAATTGTTGTTCTAAACCTTGAATCGAGAGCCCTTTTTAGTTAATAAAATATATTTCTTGTTGGTTAAAATTGTTTTCAGAGATTCGCCCATACTGCAGTTCGTTAAAAATAATTTTCCTGTGCTATGAATAAAGTATTGATTTTTTCGAGCAATGAACTCGCTTATTAGCTGAGTTTACTATAAAAGAAAATAGGCGGGTGGTTGGAAGTAATTAAAAGTATAAAAAGTTTTTGCTATTAAAAAATAACTACTTTTTAAAAAATTTTAGACGATGATTACTGATTATTTCGAGAAGTACAAAGACTTCTTGATATTTTTAGCCGATTTATGAAGTATTATATGAAAATCGTGCTCTAGAACTTTTTAAATATCTAGAAATAATATGTTGTGTCGGTGAAGTTTGATGAACTCTTGCATAACCTTTAAGGTATTAATCTTCAGCAGTAAATCATTTAAGTAAAAACAAATATATGTAAAAATATATCAACATTAGCAAAACGAGTTATTTCTTGTTCTTTGTCAAATGCGGTTTTCTGCGAGTATTTTTGTTACTGTGTATATTGAGTTTGTACGCAGTTCGTATGTATGGGTTGTAAGTTTTTGACGCATTTACTTGGGTGTGTCTTCTGTTCCTCCAATCGTTTATTTCTTGATTCACCCGTTATTTCTGATTTTTTTGAATATGCCCTACACAATTTATGATTAATTATTTTGCTACCACTCTTATTATAGTTTTTCTGCGAATATAAGTGATATTCCTAACATTGCGTATCGCATCGTTGTATTAATACTGGCTAAAAACTTTAATTTTAATAATTTAATTGTGTATATTGTGAGCACATAAGTTGGCCCACATCATTCGTGGCTAGAGATGTGTCAGAAATAAACATTTGACCGTAAATATTTATGCCGATATTTTCCCAGTTGTGAAATCTGCAATATATTCTAAAACAGTTTTTATAAATATATTTATATATGGTAGGACTTGATAACATTTTTCACTGAACAGTTTTCAAAATGTCGGTTGATTCACTGCATCGAATATCCCTCCGTAGAAAATAAATATTAGCTCCAAATGTAATTCTTCTATGACATTTGAAAAGCTGGTTCCTTTTGACATATCTCGTACTAAAATGGAAATCAAGTGATGCAGTTGTGATAATATTTGCTGCGAAGAGTTTGTATGTATGCGCTGGATTACCCAGATTTTATAGATACCACTGTAATTTAACCTCTCTTATATTACTAGTTTTAACCATCATTATATCTTTTTTAGGTAACTTGTTACTCAGTGTTTCAAAGAAAATACCTGCTTCTCAATCCCGATTTAAAACATGTTTTATTTTTTTAAAAACATTTCCCTGGTAGTTAGAATAGCTGTCATTTGTTATTCTATGGCCCTGCGTATTTGTTAATGTAAGACATATTTCTAATTTACAACATATTTTTTTGTATCCGCTTTATGACATTTAACTTGTATCCCTTTATTTATAATTTTTATAATTAAGCTTAAGGTCGTCTTCCATGAATGCCTTAGAATGACCTTTGATTAACTCTTTCAAAATTTTGCAGCTATTGGAGCTAGGAGTATATAATACAGAAACCAATTGATGAGGAACCAGAGAAGTCTTATATTATTGGGATCTAAAATGAAAAACTAACTGTTTGAAGTAAAACTGTATGTGATAAAGATGAAAGTGGAAAAAGGCCAGACCTAATGATTGACCTTTTATTTCTTAAGAAAGTAAAGACACCCATAAAAGAAACTTGCCATGTCGTAGAGGGCTTTTCATAACTTAAGAGTCTAGGATATGCAGTTTATTAATAGGATACCTTGTTAATACAAAATTCGGGATTGTCATTGTCTTTCCAGGATTGGTAAAAAAGCGAGATAATTAAATCTTTAAAGCCTCGTTAAGATTTCTCAAAACCGATTGAAGTTAAAACTTTTGATTCTTAATAAGACTCCTGCAATGCGAAAACAAGTATTCATAAATTCAGAGAGACTATCAATATTAACTAGTTATCCTCGACATTTAACTAGCAATTTCTAATTATTTTTGCAATTCGCTTTTTTATTTTTTGTGACTTTAAGTTTAAAACGGAAGCTATATTTATAACTACTTCTATAAATCTCGGGTTTAAAAATTATTGCTTAGTTGATAATTTAATGGGTCAATAAATCTCCTACTAAATAAACATAAAACATTTGATGTTCGAGCCAGCCGTGAACGAACACGGCACAACTGGAACGAATTTAAATATAAACAGAGAAGATGTCGACCTATAAGCCCAGTTTCCAGCGAATACATGCAAAAACGGTCCTAATTCGACTATCTAATAGCATAATGCTTCGCAAATTGTATATAGCAAAACCTAGCTACTATAAATCACAACAACAAGAAATTCTGTATTTCTAAATATATGTGGGAGGTGGTTGTACATTTTTAGCATTCATATAAAATTAAATATTTTACTAAGGTTGCTCTGGGGATAGGAAGTGGGAGGTTCAAATTCTGTCTTAACATTAATGACCTTTCAAACGTCAAATTTTCATGTTTTTTATGTCTGAGAGATTCAGATTCGAGTATTAAAAGAAAAGTAAGCGTTAAAATTTTACAGTAGTTAAAAAGTAGTTTCCCGTGGGCCCCAGTTTTGCACCTGTAACGTACTGCCTCTTTTTATAAAATAAAACTATAATTAAAAAGTTGTTGGCTGCAGCAATCCCCAAAAGGCTACACCGTAAGTTAGGTATGAATTTACAAATGCATAGCTATTCTTGCAGCAGTAATGCCAAGCTCAAATAAAATAATAGGAACGGCATAACTGCCTTTTGCAATCTTTTCATTTAGACTATTTATGCGGTTAATAAATTAGCGATTTTTTCATAATTTAAGAGTGCACGATATGCAATGTATTAATAAGATGCCTTGTCGGTACAAAAGTGGGGGTCCCCATTGTCTTTCCAGAATTTGTAAAGAGCGAGATAATTAAGTCTTTAAAGCCTCGTTAAGCTTTCTCAAAACCGTTTGAAATTAAAACTTTTGATTATTAATAAGACTCCTGCAACGCCAAAACAAGTATTCATAAATTCAGACAGACTATCAATACTAACTAATTATCTTTCACATAAATTAGCAATTTGTAATTATTTCTGAAATTTTTTTTTAGTTGATAATAAATCTCCTACCAAATAAACATAAAATATTTGATGTTCTAGCCAGCCGTGAACGAACACGGCGCAACCAAAATGAATTTAAATATAAACAGAGAAGATGTCGATCTAGAAGCTCAGTTTCTAGCGAATACATGCAAAACCGGTCCTAATTCGACTATCTAACAGCATAATGCTTCGCAAATTGCATATTGCAAAACCTAGCTACCATAAATCATAAAAGTGCCTTATTACATAAAATGGAGCACAATGTTTTGAAATATAAGATAGAGGGCTTAGTCTGAAGTGTCATTAAGGTTCTTTTTTGTCGAAAGCAATTTGACTTCCGAAGCTGACGTTTTTATTAGCAATTTACGGTAGGTAGCACATCCGAGTAAAATTGAAAACAAACACAGAACAAAATTATTTGTGACTTCAGGCTAGATATTTTGCTATGGCTGGTACCTCAAAAAAAACTTATATACATGTTTACATTTCTCAGAACTCTCATAATGTCTTTATTTTCCGAATTAAAAGAATATAGGGAAGAAGCAAGAACTTTTAAGAAATTGCAACAGTAAAGTGCTGTCTGAATTCGTGTTGTTCACTAAAAAAGCATAATAGAGGTGGTAAAATGCGCATGCGCAAACCAAATTTTGTTGATACTGCTCCCTCGATTCGCCATTTCACGGTCATGCATTCATTGCATCAGAAATTACGACTGTTTTCTAATTAACTTGTATCGAAACAATATCTAATGACCAGGAAACGCAAAATTTTGGATACTTGAAATTTTTCTCTTTTGAAAGCAATTATCTTTGATCAAGTCAATATTGTGAATCAGACTATATCAAAACTATATGACAGTTCTGAGAACAACATTCGATTTTCTTAGAAATATTGTCAATATTTATGCCTAGGTTTCCGATAACACATGTCATCTTACATATAATTCTGGAAATACACGAAGTCAAAAAACGAATGACTAGAACTCTTATAGCTTGCACGTGTATATTTGGTTCAGAGTGTTTTATGAGGGATGTTCAGAACATACATTTAAATGTACGACTATAGATCTTCGACGAGGAGAGTTTGGAAAATCATTTTTACTCTTAGAAACCGAAGGGAGTAATAATAAATCATACTGAGGAAAAAATTAAATGTCTTTTTAAAAACATTGGAACAGCGTTAACAAAATAGCAACTATTTAAAAATCGGTGTTTTGTCGGGTGCTGAATAAATCAATATTTCTGATTTCCACATAGATCAAAAAAGGGATTAAAAAAATCAAATATATATGTATAAATAATGAATGGCGTCGCGAGTGTAAAATAAAAATAGTTGCTTCTAATTTTCATATTTAATATTTGCACTCGAATAATTTTTAGAACAAAAACATGTGCTGCAGTCTTATGTTTTATTTAAATTGTTTTTTTATTTTATTTATTTTTCACAAAATTAACAAAGCTTCAAGTCGAACTCCAACTTCGATCATTGCAGAGGGTAGAAACTACAGCAGCTTTTCTTTGTTGGCGACATCTTTGCTGTTTTTCTGTAAAATAGTACTTAACCAAATGATTAAGTCATTTACGTATAAGTTTTACTGTCTTCTAGTGAAAAGATCGAATTTTTTCAGTATGTTTCGTCTATTTATTAGCAATTATTTTGTCACATCTCATATTATTTATTATATTAAATTTAAAAAAATAGTTACTATGTTCGGGAAATCCTCTTTTCTGAACAGAAAATAAAATTACCTTCCATTTTTCACAAAATTTGTCCTACCTCGTAACATTCGTTCCTGCTTAAATATTTTCTCACCCCATAACTTCACTCCTAAGTACTTCTACCGCATTTAGCACCTATATATGTTTGCATTTTGTATCTACTACAAATTTATATTTTCGTTACTGGACTAGCAAAAAATCCAAACCAATAGAAAAGTTTATTTTGCCCTCCACTAATTCTCTTGTTTGATGTTTTGCGACGAGGCTTCGCCGGCTTACTAGCCAGAAGAAAGAGTTCAGTCGAATCTTCTATTTGCAGCTGAGTTTTAATCTCAAGTTGTCAAGGAGACCTTTGTTGTTGCTTTCTTCCCCTTAAAAAGCTTGGCGTTCTTTCAAGTGAAAGGCGTCTCAGATTTGTACTTATATTCAGCATAAGTAGAGTTCTTTGTTAAAAAGATCTAACATAACCTAACCTATCCCAAAAGAAGTCCTTAGTGGATGCAGTTATTACAATCTTAGCGAAAATCTACAAGAAGAATAGTTCGCAGCAGGACTGACCTGTAAATTATAATTTTCATGTTATTTTTGAGAGCAAACTAAAGAAATAAAGAGACATTTTCTGGTTATACGAATAACAGTAATGTTTATTTCATTTTAAGAATCAGTTAATCCAAAGAGTTAATATTACCGTGTTCATACAATATTAATATTTGTACATAGAATAAGACGTTCAATTTAACTGAATAAGAGATGAAGGTTAGTTTTAGAAATGTTGTGTAAATATTACATTGTCGTATTTATGACTCTTTTCGAAACAGATATGTATTGGTTTTAAAAAGTTAGTGTTTTAATTTTTTACTTCACTGACAGAGAGAAGTACGTGTCAATCAAAATAACTGAGAATGATATATAAAAAAACCTAGTGCTATAAACCTATATAATACAGTTCATTTCAGCTCTGGTTGACTTTCATCATAGTAATAAAGATCAGCGAGTGGTATTGACATTGATAATGGTGTTAAATGTTCTCCAACGGGATATCGTAAGTGATTTGCCTTGTGCTTCTAAAAATACAATCATAGGTTAACTTACTCAAGTCACAGGAACTGAACAAGAGAATGACAAGTTTAACAGTACTAAAAGTACAACACCGCTAAAACCTTTTTTAATTTACCCTCCTCTCACAAAGGGCATTTGACATGCCAAGCAGTCCATCTCGTTACAGAAATTGTATATACGTATAAATATGTACTAACATAATGCATTATTGACATATGAATGAAATGATTCAGATCCATTTGCTGTCTTATTTAGGAAGACATTTTTGTTCGAAAGGTAATTCGTCCTTCCCTTTTAGTGTATATTTGTATTATATATGTATATTATATACTAGCCCTGACCCTGTTTTACACACTTTTATGCACACTTTACTCAATAAACTAATCTTAAATCCCTAAGGGATTGTGTAAAGATGGGTCAATATAATTAGTTGGGAAAGGTGTCATAAAATTGACCGAAATATGTTGTGTCGAGACCTACATCCACATAAAAACTCGACAGGTACTTAAGGGCTAGAATGCGGATAAAACTTTTTCAAGGCAATTTTGTAGTATAAGGCTTAAGTTAAATAAAAATAGGTGAACTTTCAACTGAAATATTAATAATATGGCATATTGCAAAATATATGGTGATGCAGAAAAGTAAATGTTGGCCCATTTGTTTAGCAAAATGGAACTAAATATTTTTATTTAAGTATAGATGTCTTAAGTTTGGTTTTCTATTAACTAATCTTTTATGTGTTGTTCTCATGTGACTGCTTTTGGGTTTTTAGAACTATGAATAATATTGACATTTGACAAAGTCTCAATAAATGATGCGAAAATATATAATTTGGTTTTATTATCCAGAACTTGTCCGACTATATTTCAGTTATACGTTTTATTTCTGTTTACATATTTAAGACAATTGGATGTCAATCTTAAAGTTCCCTCATTAAATATTGTCGATCAAGTAAATTAAAACACTTGTTTATAATTGCCACTCATTTTGTTAAAAAAAAAAACAATCATGACAATTGTGTGGCTTCATCAGAAAAAAATCTTAAATGATTTAAGATTGAGTTAAAATTTTAATTAAGTGTTTTAAGTAATTAATATATTCCCACTAAATAACGCCTGACTATTGAATATTAAATACGGTTTATATTTCTGTGAGAAGTGTTTTTTTATTTCTCTTTACCCCGCATTATCTGTCTGATTAAAGAAAAAGTCCGCCAGAATTGTGATACTTTTTGAAATTTTTAAAATTACAAAACACTAGTTTTAAACTAAAGAAATTATTTATTTTTGTTGCATATAAAATTTTAAAAGAACTTTCTGGCTATTTCGAAACATAAAAAATATAACAAATTACAATACAAACAAATATATACATATATATATATATATATATATATATATATATATATATATATATATATATATATATATATATATATATATATATATATATATATATATATATATATATATATATATATATATATATATATATATATATATATATATATATATATATATATATATATATATATATATATATATATATATATATATATATATATATATATATATATATATATATATATATATATATATATATATATATATATATATATATATATATATATATATATATATATATATATATATATATATATATATATATATATATAGAACTTGAAAACTAAATTTATATATTTGTTATGTCCGAAATAGCCAGAAAGTTCTTTCTTTTAAAATTTTGTATGTAACAAAATAAATAATTTCTTCAGTATAAAACTATATATACGGATAGGAGCAATTACCAGAACGGTCGATTATTCCAAATTATACAGGAGTTATCAAAAAATGTCTTATATAATATTTGTAAGGCTTTTAAAAATCTACATAATATCTGTAATAAATAAAGGTTTGCCCGCAAAGTTGTGGAGAATTAAAGTTATATTTTTTAAATAGAACACCCCGTATATTATTACTTTTTTTTTTCGGTCAGTCAATTTAAAACATTTTTTTATTAACGACACGTTATGCCTAAATTCATTAGTTTCCAAGATATCGGCGTTTCAAATAATAACGAATAACAATGCGATATTTGAACGTAGTCATATTACCTGAGGTATGGCCTTTGACTTTTACTAACTGAAACAGAGAGAATTAATATTTTAATTTTAAGGAGGTATGACGATAAACAGAGATCATGTCAAGAGGTATGTGAGATTTATAACAATTTTCATCCAGACAGGCAAATTTAAAAAATGTAGTTTTTTCGAAGTAGAATGACTGGAGGTGTAAAAAACCGACCAAGATCTGGAAGACCTAGGAGTGCTACCGCCGAAGATAAAAAATTAGACATTCTGCTTTCGATACAATAAAATCCCAGACAGTCCCCCAATCAGCTTGCTTTGGATCATGAAGTTGATAAAAAATCCGTAAGAATCATTCTTCATACTGAGCAAATGCATCCATACAATGTTTATGTTTGACAAGTACTTTGCAACGTTGGCTATGATCGAAGACTAGAATTTTGCGAAATAATTACGAAAAAGATTGAGAAGAAGAATTTTCCAAACAATATTGTTTTTTCGGATGAAGCGACCTTCACACTACACGAAATGGTCAATAACCAAATTACCGTTACTGGGGGTGAAAAACCCAAACCGGTATGAAGAACTGCATACACAGCTCCCAGAAAAAGTAAATGTCTGGGCTGGTTTGTTTGCGGGACATATAATTGAACCTTTTTTTATGATATCACGTTCCCAAATAGATAGGCCATGAAGAAGAGCGCCTATCGATTGGCCTTCACGGTCCCCCGATCTTTCGCCTTTAGATTTCTTTCATTAGGGTCACTTGAAAAGCAATGTTTATCGGAACAAATCTAAGAATTTAAAAAAATTAGTTATTAAAATTTTAAATGAAAGTGAGAGAATAACAAGGAAAATGATTTTAAATAGCCAGTCATTTTTGCGAAAATTTATATCATTGTCAGTTAGTAAATGGGGGCCCTTTTCAACATTTATTAAAAAAAGAGCATTTTTTCCATGACTTGTTATACCGGTTTTTTTTCATGTTAACTTATTAAAATGCTTGTTGAAATTTATTTTTTGTTTTGTAACTGATCAAAATGTCATGATATCTCGGAAACTAATGAATTTAGGCATAACGTATGGTTAATAATTTTTTTTTAAATTGACTGGAGGATCAAAACAAGTAATAATATATGGGGTGTTCCACTCCTGTATCTTTTGAAATAACCGATCGTTCTGGTAATTTCTCCTGACCCTGTATATATATATATATATATATATATATATATATATATATATATATATATATATATATATATATTTAGATTTATATTACTCCTGATATAATTGTTTCTGATTTGTTGGGGTGGAACAAAGTGTAAAAATTATAAAATGCTTTGTCAAAATTAAATTTTCGATCCCTTGTTCCTCAAAAGAAATTGTAAATGCGATGACATCATAGAAATGTCGTGTCCGACGAATTTTATTTGAAGGGAACAGAAACTCGACAGAAAAAAATAATATTAAGAAAATGCCCATTAAAATAAAACACGTGAAAAGGGAAAAAAATATCATTATTATAAATGGTACTTTGATTCTTGTTTTTAAGTGATTGTCCGCGGATTGAGCTGATTCTTTCCATTCATGCCAATAAGTTTATGTATGATAAATTGGTACTAAGCCTTTTTTTCATCTGTTTTAAGTACCAGACGGCCGAATCTTGCTAAATTTAAACATTTTGGACTAAACCGGTTTTCCCGTACCCTTCAATTATTTTAAAAAATAAAGTGAGTATTTCCTGTTTTTCGTTAACGGAATACATCTTTTTTTTACATAAAATATGGACTCAACAATTAAAATAAATACTGTATACATGTCACATTAATTGTCAAAGCGACGACTATAGCCTACTGTAATATTACAACATGTGACATTGACGGCCGTCATATGATAGGTTCTATTGTTATGTTCACGACATCACTTGTGGTTTGGTTTTCCTAATATGCATCTTGATTTTAAATATTCTATAGTGTAAAATGCAAAAACTCAATTTTTAAATATCTGTAGCCCGAAAACAAATTATTCGTTTATATAAAATCTTTAGAATTGTAGGCAGATTACATAAGCCAAGTCAAATATCAGGTGTTCTAGTTTAAAAAAAATGTAACTACCTTATATTATATATAATACCGATATTAAAATCTCGAAGTCAGCTTTTACAACTTTTGTATAGGACTTTTTTTATGGAAAGCTTAATTAAAACATTAAAGAGGATGGTATTTTGGAATAGTCATCCGGAACATGACAACAATCTGTTGTAACCTTGTTCTTGTTTGTTTCCATGCGTTTACTGGGCGAAACATGTTCCTAATGATTTTTTTATTAAAAATAATATGATATTGCAAATTCAAATTTTGTTCATAAACTCATTTATCAGTATCTTTATGGTAATGGTGCATTTTTCGATTTACACCTAAAAAATTCTTTAAAAGTTTTAAACAAACAAAATCATAGAGTGTTTAGCGAAACTACTATGAGTATATATAACAAATATACAATCTTAGTACAACTAATTACGCTTGCGTGCATTTGAAGTGGACAGCATGAACTGACCATCATATTCAAACCAACATAATTTTTAAAATGTGCGGTATAATTGAATGTTTCTTTTTTTCGCCTTAGTTATCATTCTTTTCCTTATAGAAGCTAATTTTTTCATTCGTTTTTGAACTTCTTTAGATCCTGGATGTTCTTTTTTTTTTTTTTTTGAGTACATCTATGTGGTTTGCTAGTGGATGTAGAAAAATGTGAATCACCCTCTATGATAGTGGTACCGGTACTAAGTTAAGTTAACTTCTTAGTTTTCGAATATCATTGATTCCGTTTAAAAAAAATGCATTCTCTAATACGTTACTCTAATGTTTGTAATACTATTATTATAGCCCTTTTTTGCCAAGGTTGTCAAGTTAGCCATGACAAATAATTTTCAGCATCATTATAGCATAGTTGTCATAGATTATACACTTTGAATATTAGAAATGCTTCGTTTAAGTAGCGCTCAGTTAAATCTTGCTATAGGTATGTTACAAAGTTGTATCTCACAAGTCGCAGTTGCTGAACATTTTAATGTTACTCAGTCTATAACCAGCAGAACTTCGACTCTATTTCGTAATAATAACCCTCATTACACATATGGATCTGGACGACAAAGGATAAATACAATCAGAACAGACTGATTGCTAAGAATAAGTCCGTAAGTATATTCGACGTAATCCTGCTGTAAATACCACAACAATGAAAAATTCTCTACAGAAAATAACGATGTCATCTCTAGTTCAAGCAAAAGACGTTTATGCAAAGCAGGTTTGAAGGCCCATAAACCTTTTAACATACCCAAGGATATCTGCAGAAAATCGAAAAAGACGATTGAACTGGGAGTTCATGTTGACTGGAGACTAGATCTTCGAGGACATTATGCTTTTACTGATGAAAGCAGAATATGTTTTGTTTATTTCGTGATGATAATAGGATTAGAGTATGAAGAAGTAGAGGCGAAGTGTTTTTGTAACATCACGGCATTTCAAGCATTTCTTTGAGAGGAGGATCGTTTATGATATGGGTTGTGATTTATAGAGAGTGTAGGAGTCCTATTTGTGTAATTCCCGATACCTTAAATGGTAAACATTACCTAAACATGTTACATTTTACGACAATATATCAGGCCAGTTGCCGATATTATAGGTGACAAATTCATTTTCCTTGACGATAACGTGAGGCCTTATAGAACGGAAACTATTAATCATTCTTTTCAACAAAAGAACTTACATCATAAAGACTTGACCGCTACGTCCCCAGAATCTATTCCTATAGAGCATATCTGGGAACAATTAAAGAGACAAATGAACTGTAAGTATTTAAAGTTCAAAAGCAAGTGAAAAATTTAGCTTCTCTAGGGGAAAGAATAACAGTTAAAAAGTATGATATAATTACCAGAATAATTTCGAGAATAAAACCAAACAATATTTATTATGGTGCTCTACAATTTTCCGAGTTCAGCAGGGAGAATATACTACACTTCTTAACTAAAAGAGGCTTTTGTTCAGAGAGTGGCTGTTGACCTCGATTGTAATAAAATTAACCTTAGAATTAAGCCCTACTTTAATTCCTTTGTCCATAATATTCTATAAAAGCTAGTACGTTCTCTAGAGAATCGGCTCAATAATTTTAGATTAGCTAATATCCAATTAGTTAATTACCTTTTTCTGTCTCAGCTTTATGGCAAGCTTCAGTCTGTTTAGATGCATACGGTCGCCGTGCTCGAAAGCCGGCCCTGTGGGGTCGTGATTGAGGAGCACTTCAAGTTCGTATGAGCTCCTCGTGTGATCCAGAAGAGCTGTCGCGAAGTCCTGACATTGTTTCCGCAATTCTTGGTATTCGCCTCTGAATTCGTGCTCCATGAAACTTAATCTAAAATTGAAAGCGAGGGAATTAGACAACGTACAACAGCTATAGTTTAAAGTAAATGTTCAATTTCCTTGTTTCGTCTAGGGCAAATTTATTTTAAGCTTTATTTCAGTTCTGACTACTGATGGAGAAAATGGAATCTGGCGAATTACATCGACACACCTTGCTTTCTAAACAAATACAAGTTCCGCCACTTAAAACTCATCACGACCCTATTTTCCTTATTATTTAAGGTACATACTTAATGAAATATCAAATTAAAGGTATTGTCGAGCTCTTTAAAATGTCTAGAGAGTGGATTTAAGGAACGAAATTATGCCGTTTATACGCTTAGTTTTCTTACCATACTCTGTACAATAAACCTTATAACTTCACTTCAAATAAAGTTGAAAAAACTATTTTCACATAAACTTCATCTAAATTTACGTGGAAGTTTCTCTGTTGATTCGGAAAAAAATGTCTGTTATCTCAAAAATGTATATTATGTCTCTCCAAATAAAAATATAAAGAAAATTTGGTGTTGTTTTTTTAGGAATATAAAATTGTGCAATAAACACGCAGTCTTAAAATAATCATAGAATATCAAGTTACAAAATATCTACCAAAAGATCATCATAAAATAGTGTTTTAGTATTCTTACATCTCCTTCGGAGTAAGTATTTCTAATTAAAGAAAACATGATACTCAATAATAACGCATAACATTTTTCTGATATAAATTTTCGAATTAAAAATTGTGCTCCTCAAAAAACTGTGAAATCGCTCTTCATTCTTTACGTTTTGTACTAAAAACAAACCTGAAAGAAGTCTCTTGTGTCTTACGCAAATCGTAAATTACAAAAAAAAATTAATTAGCTATGTAAAAAGTAACACAAACTGAATATTGTTTTTGTATTTTCTCGGAAAGCGTATTTATTAAAATCTTATTCACAGTAAGTAAAATGCCTCATAGAAAACGTATCAAACGTCTTTAGGACAATTAATAAAGTCCTATACAACTTACATACAATATCACCTTTTACAACTCATCCTGCAAGAGAAAATAGAAGGATAACCAAATTTAGGAAGGCGCCGAATATCGTGGCTAAGAAATCTTAGATAATAAACTGGAATAACTTCAACAACTTCATTCCGGTCAACAAAGTTATGTGGGTTAATGACTTGAATATTCTCCTCTTAACTCAAATCGTCTAGGATATAATTTGTTCACCCAAATTACTTCTTATCATTTAGTCTAAACGTATATTTCTTAACAATGTAAAGAAACCCATAAGTGAGATTTGTCATGCTTTTTTTTTCATAATTTAGGAGAGTCGAGTTGTAATTTATTAATAGGGGGCAACAATCGGAATTGTCATTATCTGTCCTAGATTTGAAAAAGGCAAGAAAAATAAACCTTTAAAGCCTCAAGTAAGCTTTCTCATAAGTAATACCGATTAACATTTTGATTATTAATAAGACTGCTGCAATGTGAAAACAATTATTCATAAATTCAAACAGACTAACAATATTAACTAGTAATCTTTAACATAGAGTAGAAACTTCTAATTATTTCTGCAATTTTCTTTTTGTTGTTTTTTTGTGACGGTAATTTTAAAACGGAAGCTACATTCATAAGAACCCTTATAAATATCGGCTTTAACAATTACTGCGTAGTTGATAATTTAAGGGGCCAGTAAAACTCCTACTAAATAAACATAAAACACTTGATGTTCGGGCCAGCCGTGAACGAACACGGCGCAATTGGAACGAATTTAAATATAAACAGAGAAGATGTCGACCTAGAAGCCCAGTTTCCAGCGAGAACATGCAAAAACGGCCCTAATTCGACTATCTAACAGCATAATGCTTCGCAAATTGCATATTGCAAAACCTAACTACCATAAATCATAAAACTGCCTTATTACATAAAATGGAGCACAACATTTTGAAATATAAGACAGAGGGCTTTGTCATTAAGGTTTTTTGTCGGAAGTAATTTGACTTCAGAAAATGGTGTTTTGCAATTTCCGACAGGTAAAGAACATTACGAATACAGTTGAGAACAATATCACTGTTCCTCTTCTTCAGTGTGTTCTTCGAATGTTTTGATGCTATTCTTGAAATCCCAGAAAGCTTTATTTTCCAAATTCATTTTTGGGTTTACAAAGATAGTAAATACTTATAAACATGCTTGCATTTTTTGAAGCTCCCAAAATGTTCTAATTTTCCAAATTATAGGGATATAGGCAGTCCATAGAATCAAAAACTTTTAAGAAATAGCAACAGTAAAGAACTATCTGTACTGTCTGAAGGAGGTATTAGCATTAAATTCGTGTAGTTTGTTAAAAAAAGCCCAATACAGGTGTTAAAATACGCATGCGTAAACAAAAGGGTTGATTCTGCGTAAGAAATTGCGACTATTTTCTTAATTTGTATTGAAACAGGGTCCGATGACCAGCAAATGCAAAATTATGCATACCGATTTTAGATCTAAAAAAACTAAAAACACTTCCAGGTAAAGAAACACACTAATGGCCTAGCACATGTATTTTTCACTTAACCGAATTAATATGCGACCTAAGCCAGGATATTTAAAAATATTTTTTTAATTTTTATCACTTAATCATGCAAGTTATTACAAAATAACTACAGAATATTTCTATACTAAAATATTAAATATAAGCAAAATAATTATGATCAGATACCACGCAAAATGCAATACTAGGAAATGCGCATTTGAAACATAGCTGGTCGTTTTTTACAATTTCAAGTTGTTGGCTTTTTCCTTTTTTTGGCACTTGAGCATGGTCTTACTAACTCCCATAACAGTTATTACGCATGACTGATCTAATATTTGATTTTACGGATATTTCCTTAGGAGAAATTATTTCTAATTAAACAAATCGCAACATTATTCTAATAATTATTATTATTTTCAAGTGTTGACAACGAATATAAATTCCCAAATTAAAAATTGTGCTCCTTAAGAAACAGTAAAAAGTGAAGAGCACGCTAATTTAAATTTTGTATTAAAATAAATCTAAAAAAAAATAAACCCAAAAGAGGTTTCTGGTGTCTTATGCAAATCATAAATTACAAAAAATATTTTGGATTTCCTATGTAAATAGTAAGGGAAACTGAATATTATTATACTTTTTTATATTTTGGTACGACGTGGAAGTATGGACTGTCACAAGCGCGGCATGAAACGCTTGGAAGTGTTTGAGATATCGTGCTATCGACCCATAATGAGAATATCGTGGACCCACAGTATTACAAATGATACAGTTATACAATGGATGGAAAAGACCAGAGAAGTTATGACAACAAATAAAAAATTACCATACTTTAGACATGTGATACGGAACGAAAAATATCACCTCCTACAGCTCATCCTGCAATGGAAAATAAAAGGAAAACTAGGAAGGCGTCAAATATTGTGGCTAAGAAATCATCTTGGACAATAAACAGGAATAACTTCTACAACTTTATTATTGACAACCGTCAACAAAATTTTGTGAATTCAACTTAACTAAGCAGAGCTTTAGACGAATAAAATTTAATTCAATGAAAATATTTAACAGAAAAGTCTACTGTATATCCTTTTGTTTTTAATACGCATAACGAATCCAGCAAAAAATTCACAGAGCAAAAATGTGGACAATCGTGAAAAGTTAAATTGGTAAAAGCTGTTTCGCCAATCGCATTTAGGTCCCGAGCTTTGAATCAATTGGGAAAGCGATCGCTCGTGCAGAAGCAGGGACTTTTTTTTCTAAACTTCATGACAACCTAAATAAAAAAGGTCTTAAAAATCAACAATTACTGTTCAGAAGAGAAGGAAACTCGGATAATTAATACATTTTGGAATATAAATATTTTTGAACAAAAGAATGTACAAATATTAGGCAAAAAAATTTAAACTTTTTTTCATATTTTCGAAAGTTTACATGCAAAAACAAATTATTACATAATGTAGCTACAGACCTCTCCTTTCAAATTAATTTTATAAGTAAAAAATAATATTTTTTGATGAAGTTATTTTAAATTTAGTCCGCCGACGCGACAATTTTTAGATTTTCCTGTTTTTCTTAAAATATTAACTAGCCATTCGATTGATTTATCTATCATATTTAGGAAATATATCCTAATGTTCATTGTTGCTCAAGATATCCTTCATTTTTTATTTTTATATATTTGCTCTCTCTACAATATCTTGGCAGATAATTTTTACAATTTTTTTTACCTAGCAATGTAAACGGTGACGTCTTAAAAAGAGCTCTCAATGAGCAACAATTAAAATTGGCCTGCTATTTTTAACACGAATATACCTGTTTTAGATAAGGCCAATTTTTTTTTGCGTTGAGTAGTTGATATGAAAAAAAAGTCAGAGTCCAAGAATAAAAAAAGAATTTTTAATGAAAATGTATCTCTGTTAAGGGAGACCTGCATGCAAAAAGTGAAAAATCAGTGACAAGGTCTAGTCAAGTTCAAAGTAAGATGAAAAGGTACCTTCGTATTAGAAAAAACTTCCTGCACGTCTGACCTCACAAAAATGTGTTATGTATAGGCAATTTAAATTACATTTCGGTTAAAAATGGGTTCAAAAGAGTTCACGCGCTGCAGAAATACATAGACATGAGTAGGATTTACCATTTCGAATTTTGCAGGTACGTAGACAAAGGATCAATGCAAGGCGGTAAAGAGCCATTTTGTAGAAAAAATAATTATATGCGACGACATTTGCGTCAAAAAGTGGTCAAAAAATAGTCGAAAATGGACAAATCTCTTTCTATTTTATAATTCTAGATTTGATTTTTTCATACAAATTCGCATTTAGCGCCCAACTATACATATATCCCCATTAAAATCACATTGAAGCTAATACATATCTCTTATAGTTTTAACATAATAGAGCAGCGGCGGAAGGCTTGCAAATGATCCATAATGCTGTGTGCAGTTCCCCCTTAACATTGACGAGGATTTCTAGCTAAATTAGGCGGCTAAATAAAGGATTTAAAAATATTTAGAAACTAGAAAAATCCGTTGATGTGTAGAAGAATTTCAAGTGCAACCTTCTTACTAAAAAATAATTTGTTCATAAATATCGCCTTTTTTTATCAATTTATACTGCATATTTATTTAAAAGAAATTTTCTTGAACCTTTAGTTAATAAATTATGGCGGAAAAAATCGGTAATTCCTCTACTAGGAACTTTTCTCGTTATGAAACTTTATATTTATAGTAAAGTGTGACCCAATTCAGTTCCGTATATAACCTTTTAGTAATACATAATACATAAAGTCTTAAAACATTTTTATTGAGCACCATTTTGTTCCATCATATTAGATTCGTACCAATATTCTACCTATGCCATACCTACTTGATTGTGGTATAATTTAAAATAAATTAAATAAGTAATTTCTACACTGATTTTTTTAACACCGCCAACCGTCATGTTGAATTCGTACCAGTTTAACCCTATATAGCATTTAATTTTTCTTCAAAATTTAAAGTCAAATGAATAAGAAGATTTTTTAAGTTGATTTTTTATTTGGCCGCCATTTTGTTTCTCCATCTTGAATTCGTACCACAACTTTACCAGGTAATCTCTATATCACACTTTATTGTTATTTATTAATCTAATACAGTGGTCGCCAACCTGTCGATCAGGATCTACCGGTAGCTCGCGAACACATTTCTGGTAGCTCACAACCTCTTGTAAAATAGAAGCGTTCATAAATTTTGAAAAAAATCACAATATAAAAGCCCCCGCACCGGCAACACTGCGTTGATCGCTCTGGGCAACAGCTGCTAGAATTCACCAAAGAGCCAGCATTGCGTGAATGTTTGAGAGTTGAGGGGATACAAAGCGTTCAGTTTAAAACTAAAAAGCATTAGATATGTTAGTACACAGAGTGAGCAATACAAAAAATTACGGAAAGCAGTAGTAAGAAAGTAAAGACATATAATTTTCATTCGGATTGGGAAGAACAGTATTTTTTTACAGAAGTTAAAGGTAAAAATGTATGTTTGTTATGTAATGCCTGTGTTTCAGTTGATAAAAAAAAATATTGAGAGGCATCATAAAAGTGTACACCCGAATTTTGAAAAATATATCCCAATACATGCTGCCAGCAGAAAAAAAAATTGAATCAATTAAAGAACCAGTTAATTGGACAACAGTCAACATTTTTAAAAGCGGTTGACAAAAATAAGTCTGCAACGGAAGCATGATACCGTGTGTCCCAAATAATTGCACAAAAAAAAGAAACCGTACGAAGACGGGGAAATGATAAAACAGGTGTTTTTAAAAGATGAAAATTCCTTATTTTCCAACTTTAAAAATAAAGACGAGATAGTTTCAGCAATAAAATCTGTGTAACTTTCTCCTAATACAGTGATGAAACGAGTGAAAGTAATGAGCAAGAATATTTTTTCACAGTTAAAAACTGACTTAAATAACTGTGTTTATGTATCTCTTGAAATGGATGAATCAACAAATGTGGTTGACACCTCCCAGATAGCCGTGTTCGTCAGGATGGTTTTTAGTGATTTTATGATTAAACATTTTTTGAAGTTTATTCCACTGAAAGGATATAACACTGGACAGGAATTGTTTCCTCATTTAAACAATTTTATATCTTCTGAGAAAATTCCAATTTCAAAATTGGTAGGCTTGACAACTGACGGGGCTCCAGTTATGATGGGTTGTGATAAGAGTCTGGTAGCATTTTGTCGTAAAGATGAACGTTTTCCACAATTTCTGTGTTACCATTGCATTATTCATCAGCAAGCATTATATGACAATATTTAAAAACTAAAAAATTGTAAACAGGATTAGAGCTCACGCATTACAAAGATTATTCAAAATCTTAGCCGATGAAATTGATTGTCAGTATGGAGATCTACTTCTTCACTCTGAAGTGCGATGATTAAGTAGAGGACGAGTGTTAACACGTTTCAATGAAGCCCTATCTGTCATAGTTGGAACTGGAAGAGATTTTGGGTTTCTTGTGGACATTACAGACAATATTAATGAACTCAATTTGCAACTTCAGGGAAGAGATAAAGAACTGGCGGTAATGATTTCCGATATAAACGCATTCATAAAAAAAATTCAGTTTTGGGAACAAACCCTAATCAACCCTGATGTCAAGCATTTTCCTGTTCTTTCAGAGAAGATATCTCAACATCCAATAGAACCCTATCACAGTAAATCTCATGTAGAAATAGTTTCTAAATTGAAAGATAACTTCAAAAATCGGTTTGAAGAATTTAACAAAATGGCATTGGTGGCTCAATTTGTTATTTCACACTTCATGGAAATTGATATCCAACAGTTTGAAAGTTGTGTTATGCAGAACTTTGGCGAAGACATCGTGCAACTGAAATGGAAAAAGTGATTGCATTTCGAAGTGATTTAGCATTGAAATCGATAACTTCAAGTACAAAATGTATCTGGCCTATAGTAAGTAAAGACAAATATTCAATTTTATGTCGTGTTATTTGTGCGAATCTTCTTTCTCCAATATGAAGTTTATTAAGAACAAATACCGCAATCGCCTTACAGATGAACATGTGGATAATTGTGTTCGAATATCTGTATCAAATTACACTGCGAATATCAAAAAAATTATCGATGAGTCCGAGTGTCAACCTTCTCATTGAATGTGAATGCACGCAATTTTAATCACATAATAATCGCTGGTTGGCGACCACTGATCTAATAAGTAGTTTTAGGCTGATTTTTTTCTAGATCGTCATTTTGTTTTGATATCTTGGATTCATACCAAAATGGCACCAGAACATCTAATTATTTTATATACAAATTAAAATTTTTAGGTTACGTACCTATTTCAAACGATAAGAAACTTAATTACAAAAATAATTAATTGCCTAACGTTCTCATAAATTAAAACAAAAAGGATATGTAAAAAACAAATACTTACATATTTCTACGAGTTAAGATGCAGACCTTCGATTCAGTCGCCCGATATATGTTTTCAAAATCACTTGTATATATGTAGATGCAAATGAATGTCAATATTGTTTTAAGCGTTTCGAAGGAAAATGCTGTACTCAAATTTTAATATGTGTCATATATTAGAGCACGATTTTAGTTTAGTTTTTGACAAAAGGTTTCTTATCGTTTGAAATAAGTACGTAACAGAAGAGATTTTAATTTGTATATAAAATAATTAGATGTTCTGATACTAGTTAATGTTTTATTTATATTAAAAGTTTTTTATAATGTCCCGTATATTATGTACTAATTGTTTGTCTTCCTGTGTTATCTTTTTTAGATGTTTAAACTAATTTTACTAATTTCTGTTATATTTGTTTTATTTTTAAATTTCTGTTTTACTGTTATTCCATATGTATATAGTAACTATCAGGAAAAGGGAAAACAATTACATTCTTGTTTTCTTGAGCCTTGAAACAGATCAAATATAGTGTGGAAACGTCGTCAACTTCATAGTTATTTGCTGCCCTAAACCGGAAAACCAAATTTTCAATTAAAAAATCTCACGTTTTACGAGTAAGTAAAAAACCGGTTTTAAAATTCGGGAAGAGCTAAGGTTTTCGAAATTTTGCACTATATTATATATCACCCTATATACTAGCCAGTGATAGATTTAACGCAAATCTACTTGGGCTGTGGCTTAAGCAATACAATAATCTAATCTAGTTTATTAAATATTTTTTTTAAATAGCAAAATTGTAATTATTCCTAGCAATGAATAATAGGTTATGTCATATCCATTGCTGAAAATAAACAATATAAATATAAAGGCAGTCCCGTTATACAAGTAAAAAGAAAAAGATCGTTAAAAATAAATCCGCAAACGATTTGCCTATTAACACATGACTTAGCAAAGTTGCCGTTAAAAAATAATTTCTTAGCTTGTGTAGCGTTATAAACTTATATCATATTTCGAAATCAAACTAACCTAAACCTGAAAACTAAATGAGGTTAATAATTAAAAAGATAACCACCTTTATTTGACTAAAAAAATGTTAAAATTAAAAATTTTTTTTTTAAAGCATTTTTTGATTATACATCTATCAATATGCAAAAAAAGTCTGTCCTAACCTTACAACTGTTTTCAATATATTTTGAAATTGAAATGCAGTAAAACACAATCTTTTCTGGACAGTTTCAAAATGAGGTCAAGCTTTTGGGAATGGGTCTAATGTTTATTTTTTTTATTTAAGTTTATTAGCTACCCTGCATATTTGTCAATTTCATTTTTTTGTAAGATCAGTTCATAGTGACTTTTTACTCAATACCTAAAAACATAGAATAAGATCACGTTTGTAACATTTTTTGACATAATTTTTTCATTTTAAAAGTTTTAAATCAAAAGCATACATAAGAAAAATGAAATCCCCTCTTGCACTAGTATTACAAATCTAGTCTGTCGCACTTGCTAAAACTCATTGGAGTAAATACAGAAATATGTGTTTACCGAATATATCTTAGTCCAAATCCTACCGAGTCTGAGAAGCAAAATATGTTACGAATAAAACCCTCATCAAAAAAAAAGCATTGCCTGAGTAATATAAAACGGTATATCAATCAAATTCCAGCCGGGCTCCGCTTCCTAAAACCGACACTTACCGTCTTAATTCCCAAGATAGCTCGAACGCGGTCAGGATTGGATCCTTGGACGAAAGGGCTATCAGAGAAGGGGACGCCAAGGCCCTGTAGGCATTTATCCTAGATCGCGAATGTCGTAACGAGTCTTCCATCCTCGAAGTGACGCACTCGTCGCAACCGCATCTGAAATCGGGTTTATATTTTTAATTAGCTTTAATGAGCATCATTTCCTTTACAACCGTTAGTGAAGTACATTTTTTATTTTATTTGCTGAATAATTAATAGTAAAAAGTATTTAATAAGGTTTCAGATAAGCTTTTGAAATTTGGCACATTTTTAGAGCACACTAGGGGCTCAGAACGGTATAACAAGGATTCTCGTATTATTTTTAGTTTTCCGTCTATTATAATGAAATAGAAATTTTATTTTGTATATGTCGTTTGATAACTGTCGGAAAATTGAAACATTAACTTGATATATTTGAAACTTTTTTTGGTGGAGCACAAGTTAATTGAACACTCTCTGTGCCCAAACGATTTAAGTTTTTCACAAAAACAAAAACGTCTCTGAAAGAGCGTAAATAGCAGAAACAATTATAGGGCTTTTTCTTTAACAAGGTCTAATTATGATTATCGCCGCGTGTTTTAAAAAAAGTTAATATTGAATTTTTTTCTAAAAATTAGTTTTATTGAAAAATGCCATATAACAAAAATAATGAGGAGCCAAATGGAGCTAAATGTTTCACTATAAAAACTACTTGAATGCAAAAAAAATCTGTTTTGGAGATTTTCCCCGGCAAAATTAAATGTTATTATTGTAGATTTAACAAAATTATTTTCAATTGTCTTCTCTGGTACTCGAAACCAGCCCTCCTTGCCTGGATTGCAAAGGGATCTTGGGTTTGAGTCCCTGTGAAGATAAGTTAACTTTTTTACTTTTAATTTGTCTGAAATGCCACTTATAGCCTATTTTCACCAAAAGCAATAGATATTCAAAAAGCTTTATCTATTTTCTAAAAATTTTCAATTTACTTTTAATTTCTACGACGTAAATCTTGAAAAATCTGACTTAAAAAAATGGCACATATTTTTTAGCTTTTCCTTGTAAATTAAATAACTAAAAATATTCAGTTAGTGCCTCAAAAACCAATCTTTGGATACTTGGCAGAATATTGGATATTTTTAATGAGGTAACCACATGGGGAGCAATACTTTTCACAATTTTGTATTGGCTGCCATTCTCTATATATAATAAATTGAGTTAGAGTAGTGAAATGCTTGGACGTAACTGGGTGCGAGCTATCGGCATTTTTCAGTATATAAGCCGAGATTGTTTGAAACTTTGGCGGGCTTCAGAATACAGGCCGAAATTGCTTAAAATTTTGCATGCTTTGTCTAGTACAGATAAACAGATAATCTTCAGGGCTAATTAAGGCTCCCGTAACGGTTCACATATGGGGTGTAATAGTATTTAATGCGAATTTCATTTGTAAGTGGCGAATAAGTAATAAAACGTACATTATGTTATACAAGGGCCGTAGGTGTAGACACAAATTCTAAATTCTTTAGAAACTCTGGATTGAAAGCTGTAATTTTGTTTCTTATTGAAATATTTGTTGGTTTAAGACATCGATTTAGGAGTTTTGAATAATAAAAAAGTAAAATTTTGCTTTAGCCAGGGTAGTGTGGTTAATACATTTTTAATTTTTACCAAAAGACAAACATGTTCTAGAGAAATAATCTTTTGAGAGCAACATAAAATAACCATTATACGTACTTTCAGAAATATAACGATTCAAAACTACAAAACAACTTTAAACTGAAAAGTGGAGTTGACCACTTTTGATGTGGGAAAAGTTGTGTTTTTTAACCCATTTTTCTTTCTCTATTGAAGGATTTAAAGTATCGATTTGCGGTTTTCGGTAATACATAGTATATGATGATTTTAAAAAAATCTAATCTGACAGCTGTCATAATTGGTTTTTTTAACGGGTTTCACTAATTTCATCTGAAATGTTCAAATATAATGTTTAAGCATTGTACGATTTAAAAAAATATTGTGACATGTGTCCAAAAAAACCTTTTTACCCCGTATTTTATTTTGATAGCCGTCAACAAATTTTTTTTACATACTACTATATATAAGGTAGTATGGTTTTCACACCTCTAGGTATCTTTTAATGACGTAGTTTATAAACAGAAATAATTCGACATCCGTCAAAAAAATGTTTTCCCCGTAATTTCTGAACTGTCTTAAAGTTTTAAATACGGATTTTACTGTTTAAGATATATTTTATTGAGGTAAAGATAAATAATAAAATCCGTGTTTTTACCCGAGCGGATATATAACAATTAATTATTTAAAAATAAATATCAATAGTAGAATTAAATAAAATGTATTTCTCTTTCCCGTAATATTTAAATTATATCTATTATATTTTAGATTTTATTTCTACTGGGTGATTTTTGCAACGATGCCATATCGTATTCTATATTCCAGTATTTGGCAATGGAGGACGGCCATATCACTTATGCATTAGTTGCACATCTTCTCTGGAAACAAGTCGTAATGAAAAAGAACTTTAACACTGATGTTTCAGGTCATCAAAATAAGGTAACGAGCTGAGTATTTCGAATTCAAATGTCACCCTTGTCCCACATCCAGGTTGGTGAAAAGAAAGAAATAATTTGGTTATTTGGAAATCGACTGAGTTAAAGTTCTTTATTTTTATGTTTCCTGGGATGTGAGAAAACAAAAAAAATCGGTAAATTTCCTTTTCCCGGAACTTCTGCCGTTATGAATATTTCGTTTTATTAGTGAAATATGATGACTCAATTTAGTTCCGCACATAGTCATTTAGTAATATTATATTACATATTATTATATATCATATCTAATTTTTATACAAAAATTAAAATCAACTGAATAAGAAGTTTTACGTTCATCTTTTCAACAATTTATTTGGCTGCCATTTTATTCCGTCATCTTGAATTCGTACCACAATTTATACCAATTTATCTCTGAACCACACTTAATTCTTGCACAAAATTTGCAATCAATGTAATATTTTTTTTTCAGGCTGATTTTTGAAATATTATGTTTTCTCATCTTGGATTCCTACCAAAATGTTACTAGTTCAATCCAATGTAATATTGAGGCAAGTTGGAAAGTCCTTTTTTAGAAATAGCTCTTTTAACTTTTTAATAATCCGCCATATTGAAATTTTACCAAAGTCAATCGGGTAAGTAGTTTTTTAGCTATGCCGCGAACTAACACACAGACGGAATCGAAAAAACATATTTTTTGACATTTAGTTGCATAAAGATCTAGAAAATTCTGGAAGGTTGATTTTTTCACTATTACAAACATTTTATTTGGCTGCCGTTTCCTTCCGTCATCTTGCAAATAGTACTTGCAGGCTATAATTTGTTTCACAATCTTGGATTTGTATCAAAATTTGAGGTTAATTGGATAAGTAGGTTTTTAGTAATAATTTTTTTTAACATTTCACTAGACCGCCATATTTCTTTTTTACTAAAATATTAGCATATCACCCCCATACGACCCTCAATTTTTAACCAAAATTTAAAGTCAATCGGGTAAGTAGTTTACGCCGCGAATAGATAAACCAACGGAATTGACAAAATAATGTTTTTTTTGGCATCTAGGGATCCTGAAACATGAAGATTTGAAAAAATGTCTAACAATTCGAAAAGCAAAGATGAAATGCCGTGTCTGCTCCTAATTATTATTAATAAAACGATTCATATTTTACTAATATAGATAACAAAGCATTAAAAAATAAATAAAACCTACATATAAATTTCTTTAATCCGAACTAATTTAAACTGGCCTGATATTTTAAAACATCTGCCACTTTATAGTTTCAGGAATTTTAAAGGTTAGTATGTGTTTTCGCTATAAAATCGCCCAAAGTTTTATTATATACAAGTAATTATCTGGGAGCAACTAGTAATCTGTTCACAAAGGCGCTATTAAGTTAGTTTAATTGCCTTTTGAAAACCTGACGCCATAAAAGATGTAAAATTTTTAAATCATTTTATAACAATCATTAAACCTCTATATAAAAGTAGTTTCCTCTTTTATGAATTATTAATTATCATGAGTGTTCTACATTTTGGTTTCCTTCTATATACTGGATATTGTAACACATCTAGATTTGGGTCACGCAGACAATGTTGCATTTTGAAGCATTTCCGTTTTAGTGCGAATAATATAACCTACCACAAATCCTTTGCTAGTTGTGAGGTGATATATCTATTTAAATTTTATAAGAATCAAACATCACATTTGCTACTTTACGTGTGGTCCTGATCTATTTAGCTTCATAATCCAATATGATTTTCTTTGAAACAGTGTTGTCAGTATTATAGACAATTGCAAAGAACCTTTTCATAATTAAGTCTTTACTAATGAAACACTTTTGCACTTGTAGCTGGATTTCCAAATATTTTTTGTTAGCTGCTACGCAAATAATTATTATTAAATTAAATTGAAAAATTTTAGTTCATGGTAATAATTACTACTCATTTATTTTCAACCCGTGTTGTAAAAATGTGGGCCAACAGTGGCAAAGTCGCGCGCAAGTTCGTTCGTCATGTTTTGCAGATAATATCACGATACGTATTATTAATTCACAAAAACTTCGTAGAGTATATTATATGTAGAACACTATGTGTTTCTTCAAGTCGGAATTTGTACTTTTTGTGGATATTTAGTGTGTTTTGTATTTTTTTGGTGAGATAACTCTTTGAAAGTCCTTAAAATGGTTCTCCAGTGTCAAGTTTGTGGAAAACTAGATTCTTTTAAGCCGGAATTGTCCTTTCACAGGATGGTTAGGTTAAGGTTAGAATGCCACCCTTTCAGTAGCGTAACATTTATTATTCTTCACAAGTCGTTTGTTCTGCAATTATAATACTTATGTTAGTAGATACAACTGTTAAGCTCTTTGATAAATTTACTACAATAAAAAATGTTCAATGATTTTCGTTATAAGTGCGGAATTTCAGGTCCATGATACATTTCTACTAAATCCCAGCATTTCACTAGGTTAAAACATTCGATTGCAAATATATTTATTTTAAGTATTTAATTTAAGTATATTTATGTACGATGACAAAATCTATACATTTTTTAATGCCATAATATCGTGAATCGTATTAATAACAGATTTACCTGATATAAATTAAAAATAATATCTGACAGAGATTGGGTTAGAAACATGCTCGAGAAGGGGTCAGACATATCAGTTATAAAATGTTTTTGAGTCTGAGTGCGAGATAAAGAGCTACTGCAAGAGTCTATTGAATAAATCAAACGTTAAGCTCGTTTTTAAAATACGGTAAATATAAAATTTTGTTATACTTTTTTAGAAATTAGAGTGCTGTTGGTAGTATATTTTCAAGAACTGTCGAAATCTAGGGTAATGACATGCTTTATTTGTTTGTTATTTGCAACTAATTATATGCTTTTCAAATAATTTTAAAGCAAAATTTATTTTTCTATAATTCTAAGGTAAATTATGTAAAGCGCTTACCAGAAATACCGTTTTAGGAGAATTTGGTATTATTTTGGTAAAAATCCTAGTAAACGGCGGCCTAGTGAAATATTAAAAAAATTATTACTATAAAACAAATTATCCAATTTATCTCAAATTTTGCACAAAAACCAAGGAATCAACCTGAAATATTTTGGTATGAATCCTAAACAGCAAAACAAAATGGCGCCCTAATTAATTATTTTTAAAAAATCAGTCTACTTATTAGATAAATTTTAAGTTTTGGACATATATTAAGGATCATATAGAAATTAATTGATAAAATTGTGGTACGAATTCAAGACGATGAAGCAAAATGACGGCCAAATAAAATGTCTAAAAAATCTTTTTATTCGATTGACTTAATATCTTGCAGCAAAATTGAACATTTATATTGGGCACCATTTTGTTCCATCATATTGAATTCCTATCAATATTTTACCGATTTCTACCTATGCCACATTTGATTTTTGGGCATAATTAAAAACAAATTCAATAAGTGTTTTTTAAAGTGACACATATCGCCATTTTCTTACGTCATGTTGAATTTGAAATTAATCTAAGGAGTAGTTTCCTCAGGCCGCTTTTTTTAATATTTTATTAGGTCGCCATTTTGTTTTGCTATCTTATAATCATACCAATATGTTATCAGTTTATTCCGAGGTTTATCCCTACGGAACACCTGTTTTTTTGTGCAAAATTTGAGGAAATTGAATAATAAGTTTTTTTAAATAATTTTTTTAACGACTCTCTAGGCTGCTATCTTGTTCCTGCATATTAAATTTTACCAAAATATTACCAAGTCATCCCATATGACCGGTCATTTTTGACTAAAATTTGAAGTGGCTCTGATGAATAGTTTTTAAACTATGCCCCGAACCGACAGACAGACGGAGCGACGGAATTGATAAAAATATTTTTTGGTATCTATGGACGTTAAAACCTGATAATATGTAAAATCTTAGGCGGTATTTTTTTCACGATTAGGTATGTTTTATTTGGCCGCCATTTTATTCCGCCATCTTGAATTAATACCACAGTTTTACTAGTTCTATACCACAATTAGTTATAGCACACAATTTGAAATGAGTCAATTAAGTAGTTTTTTCCGGCTGAATTTTTAAAATTTTTTAAATATTTTTGATTAAGCTGCCATTTTAGTAGTTTTTTAGTAATCATTTTTTTAATATTTCATTAGGCCGCCATTTTGTTTTGACACTTTAGATTTTTTCCAGAATGTTACCAGATCATTCCGATATGACCCTTAATTTTTGACCATAATTTAAAGTCAATCGGGCAAGTAGTTTTTTAGATATGCTGCGTACAGGCGGATCGACAGACAGACCGACTAAAACCTGAAAATATGTAAAACTTAAGAGAGTGGTATTATCACGATTATAAATATTTCTTATGCAAAAATTTACTACGCCATTTTGTTTTGCCATATTGGATTTTTACCAAAATGTTACCATGTCATTCCCATATGACCATTAATTTTGGACCAAAATTTGAAGTCATTCGGATCCTGAACCGTGAAGATCTGAAAAAATATCGGAGGGTGATTTTTTCACGATTACAATATTTCCCTTTTGCGAGGGAAGTAAGAAATCAATTTATTTTAAATCATACCCAAAATATAAGCGTGGCTCAGGTAGAAACTGGTAAAATATGGTGGTGGTAGTGGAACAAAATAGCGCGCAATAAAAATATTTGAAGACAGTATACTAAAATCAGTAGTGCCATTAAATAAATATAAGCATAATAAAGCATTTTAATACAAAACATGTTGAAGCTGAATTTAATTTAAGAATTCGGGCGGAAATCTTCCACAGCGATGTTTGAAGTCGGAATTTTGACGTTCTCTCTCTCATATGTCTTTGTCTAACACATGGGCAATGATTGACACACAACAAACGGGTATTTATGAATGAAAAGTTGTGTATGTTGTCTTGCTTATATGTTTATGGGTGAAATGGTATATTAAATATAAAAACAATTTGAATGATTCCGTTTGTTCTAATTCTATCAGTGGTATAATTAGCCCTGACTTGTTTTTGCGAACAGGAAATTATTTTTTTAATTATTTATTTATTTTAGTTTTATTTTATAAAGCACATCTCTACAGATGCATACAGCGTCAAATCACAGGGCAGAATATTACTGAACAAAATTATTTATCTAATTATTTATTTGCAAATTTTATGGATACATCACATTTTATAACAAAAGTACTATGCATGTATGTAAACTAAGAAACTATTTACAAATATATATAAACAGAAAGCTTTAGCGTCCGCATTATGTGACAATGAACAAATCACATAATATTGTCATTTTTAGAATATATAAGACATTTCTTTTTAAAGAATTCAAGCCAGATAAAAACAGGTCAAGCTGTTCATGCTGATTTGCAAATTTCATTGCCCTTGTAATAGATGCATGGAAACCAAAATTGGTTTTATGGGGTTCAATATAAAAAAGTTCAATTCTCCTTAGAGATCTATATGGTACGTGCTAGTTAAGCTTTAAAATAGCCGAACATCTCACCCGGCCATTTCAGAGGTTGAACAGTAGGCTCATATCGTTTACAATTCTTCTATGGGCTAATTTATCTAATTTAAGGATACTACGGATGTGGTCATAATTATGATCAACAATGATAATATTTAATTTATAGGCACACAGCCTAAAAAATCTGCTTTGAACTTTTTCTAAATTGTACTTATAAACTTCATAATTTGGCGACCATATCACAGAGGCATATTCCAGTACAGATCTTACTAGAGTACAACAAATTAATCTTAATGAATTAACAGATAAGTCTCCGCTGGTTCTCTGGATAAAACCTATCACTTTGCTTGATTTAGCAGAAACTACATTAACAAAGTCACTGAATGAGAGACGATAATCAAACAGCACTTCAAGGTCTTTCACTGTGTTAACCCTATTCAGAGGCACTCCATCAATACTATAGTTATTTGTTTAATTTTAATTGCCCTTTAAAAAAGCTAGAACTACCTTTACCAATGTTAAAAGGTAGCCCATTTACTCTCGACCACTCCACAAATCGGTGTAGGTCCGACTATAAGGCATCAGGATCCTTGTTTTATTCCGTCTATGTGCTCTTTTGGCAAGGTTGTTAGGACCTGACATATTCTAGCCAATGGTATTCCGCCACCTTAGTTAACCAAAGTTCTAGATGGAAAGGACGCTGGGGGAACACATTTTTCACTTTTCTGCTCACCTGCAGATAACCCACAGGTCTTCAGCGCGAGTCTGAGGAAATAATCCAGGAAAATCTTGAAAATCCGTTAGCGGGATTTTTCCTCAACACCGCAATAGTTTTTCGGGCACATTATAGTCTGCACTGTGAGTGTTATTTTCCGTGCTAGAAAATCTCTCCAAGAGAGGATTTTACCTGAAGATTGGACCAGACCGCCATTTTCCATGCCCTTGTACTTGGCACGTGAAACCACTTTCTGACTAGAACTGAGTGACCCTATTTGATAGGTAATTTGCTTTAATATAATTTATCCTGAAAAGGGGATTTTTTTTTCTTAAATTTTGCTTGATTTTTGATTTCGTAATTTGGTAACTTTTATCATTTTTTTTTTTGGAATTAACGACGTGAGACGATTTTTTTTTTGATGCAACTGGGGCTAGTTTTCATATATTTTTTTGAAATCTTAAATATTAAATGCAAGTGTAACGAATTCATACGAAGACACATTTTTAGTTTGAATTTCGTCGAACATCTTTTATCTCAGTAATTTGATTCATTTTCCTATTATATTAACCATATTTTGTGGATCGTAAAATGGCTCTATTTTATTTTAAAATAAAACCACAATATTTAAGCAGCTTGCATAGTGTGATTTGATTACTGCATTCGTTCTTTTTAATAGATAATAAACGGATTAATAAATGGCTTGCAGAGGTTTTTTGATTTTGATTTGCCGCTGGAAAATAATTAGTTAAATAAAACCCTTTATTTAAGCTGGTTATATTATAATTTAAATATATTTGTGCCTTTTGATTTTTCTTATTGCTGCCTTATTATATGTATATTTTTTGTAAGTATTCTCACAACGTTTCGCTTAAATATTTGCTATTCTTCAGATCTATACATACCTTCTTTTGTTAAGATTTTGCTATTTTTTTTTTAATTCTCATTTCTATTTAAATTGGCCGAGGTCAGTCTAAATTTTCTATTTATTTTATATGGAAAATTGTTATAGTAATCGATTTTGTTACAAATTTATTTATTGTAAATTGAATTTAGTTTTATTGGAGTCAGTTATAATAATGTGCTTATATTTTTCTTACCCAACGTTTCGATTAATTTTAGGTCATCATCAGGGCCTATTTTTTTTTAAGTATTAGAACTATTTCTACTTTATTGCCTATTGCTAATTTAAATCATTCGGATTCAGTTGAAACCTTGTATTTATTTTAGTGTTAACGCTGGTTATTGAGATTATATTTGATATAGTAAATTTTAGAATTTTCCTTTTCGGTCTTAGTTTGTATTTGTGGATTTGTTGGATTTATTGACACAACGTTTCGACTGAATTTTCGATACCCTGATGGGTATTTTGTGCTTATTGATGGTATCTTTAGTGATTTCATTTTAAATTATTTTGTTGTATTTTTTTTATTTTGTCGCTTGCGGTTTTAATTTATTTAAAGAAAAGTTCTGATTAGTGTCTCGAAATTAATTAAATTTTTTTTTATACTTCTCGGTAGTACTAAATTTTTAAAATTAAATTATTGTTCTGACACTTCAGTTAATTTTGAATCAGTAGAAACCTTTTGGGGATTTTTTGAATTAATTAAAATTATTTGGGTTTTCGTTATAGACTTTGAATCACTATAAAAAATTCTAGAAAATTTTTGTTTTCATAGGGTTCAAGTCAGGGGCCAACTGTAAGTCACAGTCCTAATTTCAAGTCAGGGGCTAATTGCAACTGCAAGTCACAGACAATTTCAAGTCACGGACTTAACTTCAAGACTCGGGACTAATCCCATGTCACGCGCCTAGTTTGAAGTTAGGAGCGCTTCAGAACTTCCAGGTGCTGCTGGATTTGGTGACACTTATTGTTTACTTTTTTTCTTTATTCCGTAACTGATAACATACTTATTGTTTATATTTTTCTTTTATACAGTAACGGATAAATAGATTTTTTTCTTAACTTCATTTGTGTGTTTTATTTAGCTCACTCTTTTTCTTTTAAAGTATAAAGAGGAAGCAAGTGCCGCGAAGATCAAGGGGCTTTCCAATTTAAGTCGTTATAAATTGGTGGCGCTCATTTCTTTTTTTTCCTCTCTTTTTCTTTCTTTAAGATTTCTTAAGTTTTCCCACGCCCTACTCTCCGGGTTAATTGAGCTAGGGCATCTACATTGCACGCTCTGTTGACCACGAGCTGTAATCTTGATACCTTTTTGTGATCGAAATAATTTAAAATAAAACAGTAATAATAATTATTATTAAATAAGAGCGTAGCAATCTTGTACCTTGGTTTTGAGAAAATCCAAGGTTACAACCTTATCAATTTACATGAGAAAATATCAGGATTTATGTGGTCTGAATAGATATAGTTAATCGAGTTCACTAAGGCTATATGGAGAATCAATTAGATTATTAAATGTTTTCTATAGAATTACATTATCTGAGACCTGCCTAAACAAACATATAACCTATGCAAGAAAGGTTTTATTCGTATATGCTAAAATGTCTATATCTGTGGAATCGGTAATTTAAATGGTTTATCAACTTTTTCAGACCTGATTCTATGAACATATGTGTCATATATTGTGTTCCAAGAGACACAACACAACCACAATAAAATAATAGATTCAGAATTTTGAAAATCTTTTGTCAGTCTAAATATTAAACCAACGTTCCGAAGGGCCTTCTGGCAAAACTAAGTTTACTAGCAGTTGTTACCCCCAAATGCTTAATTTCAACCTTAGACTATAACACACACAAATATTCATGAGTATTCAACTAGAAAACAATATTTAAATAAAAATAATCTATTAATAGTGCAATAATGGGAAAGATCATCAAGATCAGAAAATACATAAAAATATGAAAAGATTCAAGAATCTTTTCCATATCTTTATATATTTTTAAGCTATCATGTCTTATAAGAGATTTTACAACTGAAATGATAAACTCTATCTATTTGTAAAGAAGTTACACTTTAAAAATCAACTTCATTAAGGGTAGGCTTTTAGAATAAAACATTCTAAAAATTTCCCTAATGTTATATTTTTATAAAAAATAACTAAACGTCAGTAATTAAACTTAATTAAAATATGCACAAACATCTTTACGTTCAAATGCTTATTAATGAAATGCACAGCTTACCTAAATTCTCCGTATTTATTATTTCAAATAAAAATAAAGATACCCATAAAAAGACGAGAATTGAACTCGAAAATTATATCCACAATTTCAGTTAGGTCAGGGTAGTTAAAAATTGTTTTTATTTCTTGTAGATAAGGAGATTATTCTTGTCCCCAAATTGTCAACACTATGTAGGTGTGCCCATATGAAAGAAAAAATAATTTGGCTCTTTTTTCTACTTATGGGCACTTTCATAAAAGTAATGGATAATACTGGTATATGGAAATTTATAATATAACAAAGAAATTGGGCCACGGGGCTAGAATCTTTTAATATGTGGGTAGGCATGTAAAACAAAAACGTTATCCTTCCCTTTATTTACAAAGGAACTTAATTCAAATACTCTCCGAATTAATACAAATGTTATGTAATGTTAAATATTTTGCCAGATGAACCTTGAGAAGTATATATTTATATATATTTCATTTTTGTTGATGATGGTTTAATAAACAAAATTCAAAACCATCCACAACAAAAATTAAATAAAATTTGTTTAATTTTATTTCTACCATCGAACCCCCAAATACCCAATAAAAACCAAAATTAATATAAAATATATATATATATATATATATATATATATATATATATATATATATATATATATTTATCCTAATTTTTCTTGGTTTGAGGTCAATACATTAACAAAATTAGTACATATTTTTAAACATATATTTCGATTCTAAGGTGACGTTTCGACCATAGTTTTGGTCTTTTTCAAACCTAAAATTTGTTTAGCACTATTTTTTTAAGTTTATAAAGTATTAAAAATTTAGGACTTACCATAGAACGTAAAATAGTTGAATAAAAGTATACATAATCCACATATCTGACATATACTACACATATTTAATTTACATTTTAAAATATTGTGGACGTTTATTACAGACAAATTACAAGCGACTGAGCGAACACTGTTATAGTAAAGATATATACAATTTATTTAGGTTGTTTATGTCTTTTTTGTCATTTATGGCGTTTTTGTTTTTTTGAATTTCAGCCATCTCAAAGAATTCTCTTTTTTTCAACTGAGGTTCGGATTTTAATACTTTCACTTGTTCGTAGTTGAAAGTATGTTTTTTGGACATCTCATGGTGTGTTAATGCGGTACTGTTCTTTTTATCATATTTGTGACTTTTCAGTCTATTTTCTAAGTATTGGCTTGTTTGTCCAATATAAACACCGTTACAATTATTGCAAGGGATCTGATAGACTATATTGCTTTTTTTTATTAATTGGCGTTTTCGATTTTAAGTTGCTGAAGTTCTTTGATAATAAGTTATAGGCTTTGTGACTTGTCGTGATGTTATATTATTTAAAAAGGTTTTGAAATTGCTGGGATAAACCATTTATGAAAGGCAGAGAAATGTATTTTGTTTTAGGTAGATTTGATGTAATAATGGCATTTTCAGAATTGTAATATTTATGTATTCTGCTTTTGAATAATTTATTTACTAATTTTTTAGGGTACTGATTTAGATTTAATGCTGCTTTAGCCTTTTTAATTGCTCGTTCTCTGAATTCAGAGTCGGACAGCTTAATTGCCCGATCTGCCAGACCAATAATTACAGATTTTTTTGGGACATTGGGTGACAGGAGCTGAAATTTAGGTATCGAGAGGACCAAGTTTGTTTTGTGTACCATTCCGTTTTAATTTTATTTCCTATATGATGTAATGTTAGTTCTAAAAAATTGATTTTGTTGTTCTCTTCGCTTTCAATTGTAAATTGTAGTCTTTTATGGTATTGATTAAATTGCTTTAAAATATTGTCTGTTTGGCCAGATGGGATTGCAGTAATACAATCATCGACATAACGATAAAAAAATGGTATATTAAATTCCACATTACTTAGAACAGTCTCCTCTAAATCTTCCATAACTATTTGGGCAACGACGCTTGATATAGATGCTCCCATAGCACAACCTTCTATTTGTTTATATAACTGATCTTCGTATATAAAATATGTAGAATTTAGTGTTAATTCTACTGCTTTAAGAAATTCATCTTGAGGAATATCTGTGTATTTTTTTATTTCAGACCATTTCTTTTTAATTATTCTGGTAGCCAATGAGATTGGAACGCTGGTATACAGGGAAACAACATCAAGCGATACCAGTTGGTAATTTTCCGGAATTTCTAACTGTTTTAATTTTTCTTTAAATTGATAGGAGTCCTTGATATATTAATTATTTTTATATATATATATATATATATATATATATATATATATATATATATTATAGCGAGAGGGTGGGTAGTTGTGACTAACTAGTTAGAACAAAACGTGCTAAATCTAGTGGGGCTGTAGTCAAAGAGAGGACCTTAGATTAAAACACTTTGTTGCTTTGCCAAGCTTTCGGCAACTGTTTATTGCCTTCCTCAAGACAGCCTAAAAATTGTTATTATTTTGTATTAACATTTATTTTAAAGAAAAAGTTGTTGTGGACTTACTACTTGGTTTTACTCTTGAAGAAACAACACTGAAAAATTCTCAACATTGCTAAAGACCTATATACATATTATTTACACCTTTTTATCACTAGTTTTGACTTGGATGTTGTTATATTGACACATTTTAAAATTCTTAAAGATTTGGTTTATTCCAACGTGCAGACACTGTCGGCCATTTTACGTATTTAAAATTTTAAATACGTAAAATGGCCGACAGTGTCTGCACGTTGGAATAAACCAAATCTTTAAGAATTTTAAAATGTGTCAATATAACAACATCCAAGTCAAAACTAGTGATAAAAAGGTGTAAATAATATGTATATAGGTCTTTAGCAATGTTGAGAATTTTTCAGTGTTGTTTCTTCAAGAGTAAAACCAAGTAGTAAGTCCACAACAACTTTTTCTTTAAAATAAATGTTAATACAAAATAATAACAATTTTTAGGCTGTCTTGAGGAAGGCAATAAACAGTTGCCGAAAGCTTGACAAAGCAACAAAGTGTTTTAATCTAAGGTCCTCTCTTTGACTACAGCCCCACTAGATTTGTACTTTTAAATTGGTGTTATTTGCCACTTTTCTAGACAGAAGGAATAGTTGTGTAAAACGAATCTGTAAAGGAACTTAACCGAAAAATCCCTCCTAAATCATTTCTTTTGTGTACAAAAATGAAAAAAAGAAAAATTTACATGATATTTATTAGTGACATCAAATTAAATAGGGTCATACGTCACTATTCCTAATAAAAGGAGTTATTTTTTATATAAATTTAAATTTAGTGGAGTGCTCTGTTTTAATTATTTAGTATCCTGGGATCATGAGCATGGAATTTTCATATCGGTTTTTACATCTTTTTGTTTAGCAAAATCCTAAAGCAATACCAATAGACTAAAATGTTGACGTTTTGATACGAAAAATACATCATTAAATTGAAACAGTGTAATTTCATTAATATTACGATCGCAACTTAAAAAAGTATTTTATTATTACAATACCAATATTCAGAAATTTATTTTAATATTTATGTGTAAGTATTATGTAAAGGCAAATAACAAATGAATATTAAAACTTATAATAAATATTCAAATTACAATTGTTTTGCGTACTTAAATGAATATGTAAAGTTTTAACATTTGATGGTATATAACGATACAAATGGTTTTTAAAAAACGTCCAGGGTCTTAGACAAAAGAATTCAGATCTGAACTCTACATTCCATTTCCATTCTGCTGCCTCCATAACTGTCTTAATACTTCTCAAGGTTACTCTGGCAAAATATTTAAAATCATTTCCTTCGTAAATAAAGGAAAGAATAACGTTTTTGGTCTACATGCCGACCCACACATTAAAAGTTTCTAGCCTTTTTTGTTACGTCTTAAATTTTCAGATGTCACTATTGTTCATTATGTTTATTAAAGTGCCCATAAGTAGAAAAAAGAGCCAAATTATTTTTTCTTTCATATAGACATCCCTACGTAGAGCTGACAATTTGGAGACAAGAAGGACTTCTTTATATAAATAAAATTAAAAATAATTTTCAACTACCTCGACCTAACTAAAATTGTGGATATAATTTTCGGGTTCGATTCTCGACTCTTTATATATTTCTTTATTTTTATTTGAAATAACAAACACGTAGAGTTTGCATAAAAAAATCAAAACTAGTAAAGCTGTGCATTTGGTTAAAAAGCTTTTGAACCTAAAGATTTTTGTGCCTGTTTTAGTTTTATAAAAAAATTTAAAAACTTTAATTATTGTCGTTTTAAGGATATTTTAGCATGTTTTATTTTAAAAGTCTACCCTTGATGAAGATGATTTTTAAAGTTTAACTTCTTTACAGCGAAAAAATGGTCACGATTCTAACAAAGTATGTCGAAATACATAGAGTTTATCTTTTCAGTTGTAAAAATCTCTTACGAGTCATGTAAAATATCTCTCAACAACGAGACGCGACGGTCGAATAAAAACTGATGACACACCGCTCCTATTCAATTTTAATAAAAGACCCCATATATTTTACAACCGTGGCATGTTTTTATTAAAAACGGAAACCAGACTTGATAACTTTTAATAGAATATGAAATTTGAAGAGCACCAATATACAAGGAAGAGTAAATATTTAAGAGACATATTTATATGGCAGATATACAATTAAGATATTTTGAAGTCAACTAAATTTATATAAACCCAACAAAAGCAGTAAAATATTATTTTTTATTTCAGAAATTTAACGTTGATGGCAAATCCCTCACACAATTTTATTTAGAAAAAAATAAAAAATGACATTCGGTCAGAGATTTGCGATTTTGGTTGAATTTCTAAAAAAAAATGATTTTACTACTCTTAGTATTTTCCTAATTGCGAAAAAGTAGATCTTTCAGTTTTAATTCAGTTCAATCGAGTTAGCTGATACTTGATGGAAATCCATTATACACTGAAAAAAAGGTAACTCTAATTTTCACTATATTACATTATACCATGACCATTGTTTCGACATAAAGTGTCTTCTTCGGATAGAATTTAGAGTTTAAGTTTATTTTACAATGTGGTATTTATATATATCTTTCAAAAACACAATAAAAATATCGGAATTCACAAGTAATAAAACTAATAAAGGTTCAACAATGGGGAATAATACAAATCTACCTGATCGTTTAGTAATAGTCCACGTTTTAAATTTATTAATTTCTATAGTTTCTAGAAAATTGAGTTTCTTTGATTTTATTTCAGAAAGAAGAATTTTAAAATCGTCTTCAAATGTGATTCGTTTAGTAGATGAGTTGCGTAATGTGAATTATTTAAATTTTTATGTAACTAGTTTTATCTTCTTTTATTCTTTTTTCAAAACATCTGCCGGTTTGACCAATATACATTTTAGAATACGAACCACACTTCAGCAAGTAAACTCCTGATTTTTAATCCCTTTCTAGAAATGTTGATACTCAATTTACCATATGGGTTATAGTTTAAAAGTTACTGTGGTTGACGTTTTTAACTGATTGAAAAACTGAACTGATTGCTTTTTTGGCGATTATTTTATCTACAATATCTGCTTTGTATCCGTTGTTAACTGCTATCTGTTTAATTAAATTTAACTCTTTATTATAACTTTCATGTTTAGAAGTCTGTGAATAAAAGAATTAAAAGCTGATATTTTTTGTGAATAAGGGTGACATGAATTATTATGAACAACAATACCCGTGTGTAACGGCTTATGACAGATACAGAAGTCAGGTTTTTCGTTTTTATGTGGTTAGATCAAGAAAAATAACTATAAGATAAGATAAATTTAATTCTTGGGTGTAAATTATTTATAAAGTTTAGAAATTGGCCTAATTGTCGTTCTGTACCTGTAAAACAAGTAATTTAAATCATCAACGTACTTAAACCAGTACAGAAAATTTATATTTAATGGACGTTCGTGTATTTCTTTCTTCTAAATTGATCCCATTATTAAACCCTCATTTTGTATATAAAATTAACCATTAAATTCAAAATAATTTTGGTCCAAACAGACTGAAAGAGCATGTAAGATATCCTGTTTTGTTATAGAATTTACTTTATTTTTTACTAACAAATTTTCTACTAATTCTATTACCTGCTTTGGTGGAATGCTAGGAAAAAGATATCAAAAGAAATAAATTTTGCATATGATGGTATATTGATACTTCTAATATTGTTTATTAATTCGTCAGAATTTTTAATACTCAATTTTGCTTTAAAGTTACAAAATTTTTCTATATGCTTAATTAGTTTGTTAGACAATTTAGTGGATGGAGCTGTGACGAAGGATACTATACCTCTTATTGGTAAATCATCTTTATGTAATTTAATTAAAGAATACAATTTTGGAGCTTGTGGGTTCATAGTCATTGATTTAGGTTTTTCATAGTCATTAGAAAGAGAAATATCTTTTACTGTATTTTTAATAATTTTTTAAAACAGATCTGTTGGATCAAAATCAATTTTACAGTAGTTTTCATTATTTAAGAAAGCAAGTGTTTTATTTACATATTGGTATTTACTTACATCTACTATAGATTTGCCTTTGTCTGCCTTAGTGAAAACGATGTTGTTGCGTTGGGCTGTTTCTCTTATATTCTTTGCACTCTTGGATTCTGTAGCTAAAGGTATATTTGCATTGTCTGGTGGCTGTGTCCTTAGGGTTCTTGCAATTAGGTATATGTTTTTCAGTTTTTCAGCAAGGGCCAATTCACACTCTAATCCTAAATGTTCTCTTTGTTTCTGATTATTTTTAAATTGTAAGTGAAACCTGTTTCTAATAATTTGTTTTTTCCTCAGGTACCTTTATAGTTGACTCAGAAGACTACGTATTAGAATTTAAAGGCAATTTTAGGAATCATTCTTATTGTTAATATTATCTTGTGTGGTGTACCACCCACATAGTTGTCTTCTTAAATTACAATGTTATCTTTATATAGCTAAGTATATGATGATCTGACGTTGGGTTTACAGTACTAACTAAGAAACTAACTTATGCTAAACTTATAATAAAAATGAGTTTTTAATTATTTTATTAAGACGCCATATTGTTACGCTATCTTCGATTCGTACCAAAATTTTACTAGTTGATTTTTTCATAATACTTGATTTTTGCGCAAAATTTGAGCTAAATTGATTAAATAGCTTTTTAGTAATTGTTTTTTTTTTAACATTTCATTTTGCCAGATTGGATTCTTACCAAATGTTACCAGGTTATCCCCATATGACTTTTAATTTTTGAGTAAAATTTGAAGTCAGTCAGATTAGTTGCTTTATAGCTATGTCGTGAACAGACTAATGAATTCAGGATTACAATACTTCTCTTTACGAGGGAAGTAAAATGGGTAGACATGAATCTTGCCTTATCTCTATAGAGAATTTAACAGTTGGGCGTATAAAATGTAGGAGTTCTGTGTACGTCCAATTGATGACCAGTCAACAAGTATTATAAAAATTCCGTATATTAGAGGAACTTCAGAAAGGATCCGAAACTTTGGCAAAATAAAGGGAATCAAAGCAGCTTTTAAAACTGAAAATATTCTAAGCAGTTTGTCGATTAAAACTAAAGCAAATACAAATAGTGATCGAAAGATTTCTATTTATCACATCCTTTTTGAATTAGGTGAAGCCTAAATAGGTGAAACAAACAGACCTCTCGATGTAAGAGTTTCCGAACATCGAAAACACACTCAGAGTGGAGAGATATTAAGATCGGGTATTGCCAAGCACGCGCATACAGTGGTCCGAACAAAACAAACACAATCAACAGCAGTGGAGGAAAAGAAGCATTCCATAAATGTAACAATAGCATTTTCAGCAAGCCTTGTAGGTAGTAGGTTGGACCACTTTTTGTGGGTCGCACTGATTTTCTCAAGCTTCCTGACTAGTAGGCGGGATTTTACCCATAACTAGTACATCAGCACGTAGTCTTAAGAGTAGGTTTTAAATTGCAGTTGATAAGAACTAGAGATGTAGTAGTAGTAGTAGTAGCAGTTGGGGGAGGACTAGAAACCTGACTGCTATAAAGCCCTTTTAGTACCCCAGATCCTCGCTCAACCTCCAGCTGCCACCAGGTTTCCATCTTTAAATATCTACCTGTCCTCCCATATAAGCCTGGATATCTTTCCAGGCGAGAATTTGAATTACATCCTAAAAATAGTGCCAAAAATATCCCGACGTAGTGTTGCTCGTGCCTCAAATCTGCAAGAGGAGTGGAGTTTCATCCTCCTTCTAACACTCCGTGCAGGTAGAGTCCTCAGTACCTAAATAGTTTCACGTCGCCGTTATTGTTGAGCCCATTCGTCGAATGCAGTCCTCATGTGCTGCCCAGTAATGCCTTAAGCCTGTTCTGATCGACATATAGACTGGCAGCTCCAAGTCTAGCAAGCTCATCTGTCTTCTCGTTACTCTCACCCCACAATGTCCTGGTACCCAAATCAACTTCACTCTCTTACCCCGCGCCAACTACTCCAGCCTACGCCACATTTCTGATCCAGAGCTGATCCTGCCATAGGTGAATCCAGCGCTTTAGATGCTGCTTGACTATCTAAGCAGATGACAATCTTCTCCTCTACCCTTCTGTCACTTCCTTCACAGTTGTTGCCATTAAAATAGCATACGCCTCTGACTGAAACACCGTTGAAAACTTTTCCTAAGGGAGCTGGACCCGGTTTGTCCAACCTCTATATATACGCCAGCACCAGAGAATTTAAACAATGTCATACGTGATCCACCAGGACAACAAAAAAGTGAATCCTCGAGAATTTCACTCTCCCAATCCGCTTTTTTTCGGAATTGAGAGAGTATATCCCTTATGTCACCTCCGCCTCCCTGAAGGTCATCCTACTCTATAGGTAGACAACAGAACCTCTCCAAAATATGTGAGATCTTTGCATAACCCAAAACCTCTCCTCTGGCATGATATGCTCCTATCCTTCGCAAATGACCTGCCATTGCTTTTTTTTAATGAAAGTCGACAAAGACGGCAGACTCAGCAAGACATCTAAAGGTACTGACGGTGTCGTTTTCATTGCTGCGGCTGTCGCTAGGCTGGCCATTCTGAGGTCTCTCCCTAGTCTGCGAGAGCGAATAAGAACTAGAGATACTAGGAGTACTAGCAGAAAAGTTCTGAAGTATTTAACAATAAAGACAATTTAAGTCCGACAAGTAAGTTCTTCTCATAGGTATATCGCTTACTGTTTTCAAACCACGTTGATCGATATCAACTCTTAATATTTCTATTGTCTAAAAATTAATTTATTAATTTTGTAATAAATGAACTGGAACATCTAATTTTGTGCAAAAATTGCAAACACTAATACATTTAGATATGAAAATAAAACTTTTTATAAGTATGTCTACTATGTTTAGCATTGAAGTAATGCCTAAGCTTCCTACAATTTTTTTTATCCCACGCAAAAATTTGATAGGCAGTTTTGAAATTTCAATTTGGGTTATGCATCAACTTTTTGAAAGAATATTTTTCTAAGAAAATATTTCAAAATATTACAAAATATGCATTTTATATTTCTGAACCAATTTGTTCCATCACTACTATTCATTCAGAAGTTATAAACAACAATATTAATTTTAAAATGATAAAGAAGAGATACATAGGTGTCTGCCTTAGAAATCAAAATTCTTTTTCAGCTGAATACAGGTTGTATATATATATATATATATATATATATATATATATATATATATATATATATATATATATATATATATATATATATATATATATATATATATATATATATATATATATATATATATATATATATATATATATATATATATATATATATATATATATATATATATATATATATATATATATATATATATATATATATATATATATATATATATATATATATATATATATATGTTCTTTGTTTTAATTATAAGATGTTTCAAATATGTTTCAAATTGGATATTAGAGACTAAGCTGACATCCACTTATTTGTTCAATTCAAAGACGCTAAGGCTAATGACTGTAATGATTTCAAACACCTGTGTCAAAGAGGCAAGACGAGCAGAAAGTTAATTAGCATAACGAATTCTGAGACAAATTTAACGAATAGAAACTAAAGGAAAGATTATCTAGAAATTTCAGCCAAGATTCGGTATAAAATATGCATAAGAGCTTACGTTAGCATTAACTTCTTGAAACATTCAGTTAGTGAATCTGAAGCAAGTTAATTCTACTAATTTAAATGTTTTCTTGGAGTTTGTCCCAATGTAAATGCGACTTTATACAAAACTGTCTCAGGAATCTGGTTAAACAATACTCCGACTCCGAATGCGTTCAGTGGCGGTCTAAGAGTACGTGAGTCCCGGGACGGTCTTTCACAAAAAAGGCCGTGACAAAAAACGATGACCAAAAAAAAACATCTCTTTGAGGCCCGAGGTCATAATTTATTTTAATGACTAAAAAAAAAGCCCATACTTTCATATAGAATGGCTAATATTTTACTTATTCCAAATTGGGCCCTCCTAGGCTTATGGGCCTGGGGCGAACAGCTCCCCTCCCTTACCCCGCCACTGCGTTTCGTTTTTCACATTTCTGTAAAGCAAAATTCCCTTTACAAGGGAAGTAAAAATACATTTTAGAGCGGCTTTGAAGAGAATAAAGAAAAACTGCATTTTAAAAAGGTAAACATTCACAGCCCTAAAATTTGATAAGCGTATTAGTAATCACCAGAAGTATCTTTTCACCAGTTTTTATCAAAACTCATTAAACACAAGTAAAATTATAAAGAAAATTTGAAATTTTGTACTGTCATGTGCTTTTTATTATTTTGTAGGGTATGTATTGGACGTAGATGTCTGAAACTAGCGCAGTTTAATCGTAAATTAAACAGGAACAAATTGTTTTTTCTTTGTCCCAATCGAACCAATAGAACCCTCTATACTTATGTCTTTGTTAAAATAAAATATGACTTCCGGTCCTTGTGCAATGAGAAAGCTCAAGGTTCCCTTCATTTGTGATCCCACCAACATGTTTATATAAAAAACCCAGAGGGGGAAGAGCAGTTCTTTTTTACAATAATCTCCGGTAGATTAAGTGCACTAATCTTTTAAAATGGCAAAGATTTATTTTTATATTTAACTAAAAAAGTATCCGCACTTTTCGGCATTGATATATAAGTCGACGTATCGCGATTCAGCTGTTTGATTATGTCCGTAATAGCATCGGGTATGTGCTTTTCCTTTAGAATGTTAATAATGTCGCTTAATTTGACTTTGTCGAAGGCTTTGGTGAGATCGATAAAGCACATGAATGTGGGTTTTCCGTACTCGATAGCTTTCTCTACGATTTGCTTGATTATAAAAATAGAGTCTAGCGTCAATCTATCGGATGTATATATATATATATATATATATATATATATATATATATATATATATATATATATATATATATATATATATATATATATATATATATATATATATATATATATATATATATATATATATATATATATATATATATATATATATATATATATATATATATATATATATATATATATATATATATATATATATATATATATATATATATATATATATATATATATATATATATATATATATATATATATATATATATATATATATATATATATATATATATATATATATATATATATATATATATATATATATACATATATATATATTAAAATAATAAACAACAATTAAAGTAAAAAACTATTTGATTAAATGTTCGAACTGCTTTCCTTCAGCGACTGCCCAAGCCTGAACTAGGAAAGAACATTCTGCCAGCTTTGATGGGTTATATCATATACTGCATATAAAATTATGTTTTCTAGAGTTTCCGGTTTGGTACGATAGACAGAAATGAAGAAATGAATAATGAAGTGTGACCCAATTTAGGTCCGCACATATACTGTCTTTTCAAATATTTTTATTGGGCGCTATTTTGTTCCACCATATTGGATTCGATCCAATATTTTACCAGTACCTATCTATGTAAGCCACAGTTCACTTTTTTTAAGACATTTAATTTTTCGGTCAAAATTTGTCAAATCAGTTAAAGTCAGTAGGGTAAGTAGTTTTTTAGCTATGCCCAATTTGACAGACAGACAGACAGACAGACCGATAAACAGACAGAGGGGATTGATGATTGGAATGTTTTTGGGCATCTAGGAACGCTAAAATTTGAAGGTATGTAAAATCTTGGAGGGGAATTTTTTGACGATAACAAACACTTTATTTGGTCGCCATTTTGTTCCGTCATGAATTCATACCACAGTTTTACCATTTTATTTTATTTCTATATCACGCTTAATTCTTGTACAACATTTGAAATCAATCTATTAAGTAGTTATTTTTTGCTGATTTTTTAAATATTTTATTAACCCGTCATTTTGTTTCTTGGATTCGCACCAAAATTTTACCAGTTGATTTCTACATAACACTTGATTTTTGTGCAAAATTTCAGGAAAATTGGTAAGTAGTTTTTTACTAATAACTTTTTAACATTTCACCATTTGTGTCATTTTGTTTCGCCATCTTGGATTTGAACCAAGATTTTATCAGATGATTTCTACGTAATATTTGATTGTACAAAATTTCTGGTAAATTGGATTGGAAGTGGTTTTTTAGAAATGATTTTTTTAACTTTTCACCAGGCCATTTTGATCCGCCATATTGGACTGGAATGTTAGCGTTTCATCCCCATAAGACCCTTTAATGTCAATCGGCATCATCTGGCATCCAGGGACCCTAAAACGTGAAGATCTGTAAAAACCTGGGAGGATGATTTTTTCCACGATTACAATACTTCCCTTTTACGAGGGACGTAATTAATAAAAACATAATTTTTTAATTTTGCACTACTCATAACAAGCTAGATAAAACTACAATGGCAATGACGAATTGAATTAAGTTTTTCACAAACCACACGGTACTCTAATATCCTTTATGAAGGACAAAAGATAAATTTAAGAAGTTAGGTCACTGGAATTTGATATTGTGCACTGAAGACACACGATCGAATGTAAAAAGAGTTCCACTTTTACATAGACTAAACCCCAGAATTATGATTGATTTCTTAAAACATTTTAATTTTTTTTTATTATTATTTCAATATCTCGATTTAACAATAACGGTCTGCTTGAAGAGATTATTTTCATTCATACTTTTTCATTTTTATAATATAAAACAAACAAGTAAAGAAGGCCTAGAATAATTAATTATGCTTCATAATTTAAGCTTAAAATCTACGTTATTTCAAAGGGCTACTTAAAATTAGAGCATAAAATAACGTAAGTTTAAAGAAAAATTATTATAACTATTTATCATGGCAACATTTTTACTACTAAGTTACACAAAAATAATGTGAGCGGAAGTAATACGGTTAATTTTTCCTCACAGAACCATTAATTTTCATGAAAATGCCAAGAGATAACATATTCTTGAACCTCGTTCTATCAATCTAGTTATTGGGCCGTGCCATCATAAACTGAGAATTAAACTGCTAGACATAAATAGTGCTTAAAGATTTTTTTTATTAAAGTTTAAAGATATATAAATAATTTTTATTACATAAGTATGAAAACTAATACAAATGGCAGTTAGTACGGCAGAGCATGTTTTAGTAACCACAAAACAAGCAAAACAAAACAAACAAACAAAAGTATGCTTTGTTGTCGCAGTAAAATTGTTACAATTTATGGACAAAGCGAAATTTGCCTTAAAACAAAAAAAAACAAAACAATAAAAAAACGAATTACTAATCGAAAAAAATCATATTTTTCAATAGGTTAATGCAAATGCATAAATTATAAATATAACATTCGTTATATTCGTAACATTGCCGTAAAGCGGTTAATAAATCCAGGTGACTTTAACAAAAGGAAATAAACAATACATATGCGAGGTAATTAATTTCTATGACATTGAAATTAAAATTACGCGACCTTAAACTCTATTTTGTTATCGTTATACAAGCAAAATAAGTGAAGTTAAACAAAAAGTGTACTGAACTAATATAGTAATTAAAGTGTATTAGAAAAAACTTTAATCTAAGCATACAATTATATATTACACACTAATATGACATCTAACATTAGGTTTCGCTGCGAATTAAATAAATAGACTCTAATTTTATGTTTAAAAGTAAATAGTCCAGCCAGAAAATAGCTAGGGAAAAGGTTATTCAAATGAGCGGCCAAGTAGTACAAATAGGATTTAAAAAATTCCCTGTGGTGTCTGGGTATATCAATAATTTTCCTATACCTTGTATTAACTTGGTGAATTTCACTTCGTCTCACCAAAGTGTCATTAAGGTAAGGTTGTCTGCCAAGGTGTACTGTCTTGTAGATTAGGCAGCCCATGTGCAAAAACTTCGCCTGACCCATATTACAGCCATATGCCTCAGCGACATGCTGACCGACGTGATCTCTACGTGTCAGACCTTGAATATATCTAATACATGAATTCTGGATCCTGTACTTATTGAAGTTAGCAAGGAATAGGCCTTAGACCACCAAATATCCATGTAATGAGAGAACAGCAACTATTTTTTTAGCGCTGACTGGAGTACGTTTTTAAATTCGTAAAGAGATTTTAGCCTCAGATATGACCTTTGAGAGATTTTATTGACATGACTGTTAAAAGTTAATTTCCTGTCCATGCAGAACAGCAGATTCTTCACCTCATCCATCCACACAATATTGGTATTATCAGATTTGACATGCACATTATCAAGATCCAATTCTGTACCGGAAAGTATTATTGCTTCGTTTTTTCGAGGAGTAATAATTATAAGTGAGTTGCGTATTGTCCATTGTCAAAGTCCTTACACACTGCCAAAACACCATGTATATCTAGTGGTCATTCGCGTACATATGATGAGAATTTAAAAAAAATGAAAAGACGGGGACCAAGGATATACCCTGGGGGACACCTGACTCCACGGGTTCCCAGCTTGATGCTGCAACCCATTCACAGTCAACCAACCTGACAACCTTCTGCATGTTAGACATATAGCATTTAAACCAACCATTGCCTTCAATATTAAAAGAGGCTAGTTTAGACAAGAATAAGTCGATGCTTATAACGCTTTGGTCATGTTAATCAAGACAAGTGGACAGCAATTACCACGATCCAAGTATTCAGTAATATCACTTGTTATTTTAAGTAGAGAAGTAGCACAACAGTGTTGAGGTCTAAACCATGATCGAAATTTCGGAAAAATATTATGCATGGTGATAAAATGAGTTATTTAATTAAGTACTTAAAAATTACGTATCCAATTTACCTCAAGTAAAATATTAATATATTAATTAGAAAATTACATATAATGAGTTTTTACACGACGCGTTCCGCTAACATTGTAGCTTCGTGTGGTGTACACTACAAAAATAATTCTACATTTGGTGTTAACAATGTCTATGTAGCCTATGGTCCCTTATTTAAATTGTATAACCTAATTATCCTAAGGTACAAAAGCTGGGTTTTTCTAACTATCATGACTTTAACCCTAGTAACAATATTTGGAATTTCACAAAATGTTGAGTAAATGAGAATTGTTAAGATCTATTTGGTCGTTAAATATTTTTAGGCGGTTTATTTCTAAACTTTTCAATAAATTTAATTTAGGGCCTTTATTCTCTACATGAAGAATCTTAAAATCGTCGTTAAATACATAATCCTCCCTCATAATAAGGCTCGCTAACGTTGAGTCATGTTTATTGTGAATAAACCTGCGTTTATGTTCGTTTATTCGCTTTATAAAAGTTCTACCTGTCTGTCCAATGTATGTTTTTGAGCAAGAACCACATGTTATCTGATAGACCACTGACTTTTCATTTCTATTATTTTTTGGTTTTGTGTTTTTCAGAAATTTTCCTAAAGAATAATTAATTTTGAATGCGATTTTTATATACTTCCTGTTAATACAACGTTTAATATTTAAACAGGGCTTTCTGCAGTATATCATTATTTTAAAACATGTATTATCATCTCTACGATTGGGGTATATTGCATTAATAGTTTTGTGCCTTAGCTTGTTATTTTTTATTTGTTCTATGATAGAGACTAGGGTAGCCATTATTAACTGCAATTTGTTTAATTAAATTAAGCATTAAAACTGTCTTCTGATAACGGGACGCTAATCAATCTATGGATCATAATGTGAAACGAAGCTATTTTATGGGATGTGAAGACTTGTAATGGATGACAGTATTAGTATGTGATGGTTTATGGTAAATTTGAAATTAATGGTTATGTAGTTCTCTCTTGATTGTTAAATCTAAAAAGTTAATGGAGTCGTTATCTTCAACCTCTGACGTGAATTTAATATTTCTGTGAATTGAAGTCAAAAAGACTAAAATGTGTTTAATTGCCTGTTTGTGCCTGTAAAACAAGTAATAAGGTCATCCACATACCGATACCAATAGATACATTTATTACTCAATATAACCTGATGAATCAATTGCTCCATGTTATTTATGAAAATCTCTGCGAGTATGGGGCTTAACGGACTTCCCATAATCAGACCTTCTCTACTATTGTAGTAAACATTATTGAAAAAGAAATAGTTTTGGTTGAGACATGTTTTGAGTAATTCAATTCAAGTAAAGATTCAATTAAGTTTATTGTATCTTCTGGGAGGATGCTAGGAAACAGATTTTTTACATCGAAAGAAATTAGCTTAGGATTATTAGGTAAACAAATGTGTGCAATGTTTTTAATTAATTCACCTAAATTTTTAATACTATATTTCGAGGTAACAGCCACTAACGTTCAATATTTCAAAATAAAAAAGCTGACTCTTGACAATTTTTTCCAGTATCTTAGAAGCAACAGATAAGACACTTATGGGTCGCAAATCGTTTAGAGTAGGATTCTCTATTTTGGGAATTGGGGCAATAAATGCTTGTTCTGAGATATCTGGTACAATTCCTGTCTCAAGAGAAAAGTTTAATATATTTGTAGGTGATGACAAACAATGAGGAACACATAGGCTCAACATTTGTGCAGAGATACCAGCCGCACCGGTGGCACTGCTCTTGGGGATGAGAGACATCGCCTACCTCAACCAACTGGAACCTAAATGAATCCCAATCCTAGTTTAAATGTTTTCAGTGAATAGTGTCTATCTATGACAGTTAGTATATGACTATTAAAAATGCGAATTTTAGTATTAACGTCGTTACAAACATAAAGATCATGCTAGTCAACACCAGCAAGTTCAGTCAAAAAACCCTCTGATTCAGCTGCTCTTAAATTTCTACACTGTATACATTTTTCCAGGAGACTTAGTTTTGTAACAACTAACAGTACAGTTTTTCGGTTCTGTTATATATATATATTATATAAACGCACCCACAACTGGTTAATTTCATTATTAAATTATGTGACGCCTTAAGTTTGTTATTAACAAAGAGCATTGCACCACCACCTCTTTGGTCCCTGGCCTTCCTGAATAACTTAAATTCTTAAATGCTGTACATGTTAGAGGGCATATCATTTTTAAGCCAGTTCTCATAGATAGTTATAACATTGTAATCAGAACTCTAAATAAACTGACGGATATCCACAAACTTATTACATACGAACCGTGGATTAACGTTCAATTGTTGCATTCCCAGGCAGGAACTCAACTTTGCTCACATATGAAGAAGTTTAGGCAGGGAATGAATACTGTACAAAGCAAAAATAAAGTTCTCCCATGAAGTGGCATCACTCTGCTCTCAGGGGCCTTTATACCTGAATAATTCCTGCATACCACTCGTTGACATATGTCACCGAAACAACCAAATACTACAGTCTTGTCTTGAAGACACAGGTAGCCTTAAATTTGTAGTAGTTAGTTTTTTTCTTTAGCTTTGTACTGGGCAAGTGCCACCAGTAAGATCCTCACTGATGAACTGGGCACGCGCCACTGCTAGAAAGAACGAAACATGGACATAGGCCAAGTAGCTAGTGCCTACTGTAGTCAACTTTAAGAAGAAGAGAAAATATATCCACCTTTGTCTGTAGAAAAACAAATCGTTTTTAATGATTTCTCCGTTTCTTTTACTTGGTTCCTCTCTCCTCCACTCTCACTTTAAGAAAATAAGTTACAAATTCACTTCACCGCAACTCTTATGTTAATGAGGCGGTAATATTGCCAAATTATGATTTGAAAGAGCAACAGATGAACACGTAAACTTGCAGTTTATTTGACGTTGACATCTTTCAATTGCGAAAAGCGATACCGAGATGCGGGTTTTGGTGTTCGTTAGGCCGATCTATTGTGTATGTGGTTCTATTTGCACGACTGCATATGCACATAAAAATAATATATACAGGGCGTGAAATAAAACTACTGCATTTGTGCAAATTTTCTTAATGCCTAAAATTTTCAAAGCATTTTTTTTATTTATTTTTGCTTCTGACCGAAATAATCTTCTGACAATAAAAAATCATACTTGTCGTGCGTTAACATAACAACCTATATACAAAACAAATATTTATCATTTAATTTATGATCAGTAGTTATACCATCATCATTCGTATTAAGAAGTTTGGATACAAGGTGTGACAAAAGTTAGCTAGAATTAACCAAGCACTAAGTTAACATACTTTATAGATTTTAATATAATTCGCTTTTGGACTTATGTCATACCGTTACGATATACCAGCTGTGATAAAACTTTTGTGAGCTGTGGGCTTTTTTGCCGAAACGATTTTTTACATTTTTACTATAGTCGTTTTATTATTCTTAATATAATGGTATTTGTTTTTAATTCCAATACAGCAATACAAAGTGTTATTTAAATGATGGCTAAAAATACAGGGCGTAATTTTTTTTAGTCATTCTAATTTGAATTTATAAAGTTTTCTTCACGGAACTCGTATATTTCTGGAGATAAATAATTTAAATTTGATACATTGTATGCTGTTAGCAATACATTGAACTAAATAATTACATCCTGCATTTTTAGCCAACGATTAAATAACAACCTGTATAACTCTTTTGGAATTAAAAACGAATCCCTATATCAAGGCTAATAAAACGGCTAGAGTAAATATGAAAAACCCGTTTTGGCAAAAAGTCCTTAGATCATAAAAGTATTATCTCAGTTGGTATATCGTAATTATCATACGCCTGGCATAATTTTAAAATCAAATTATAGTAAAAACTATAGAATACAGTAAGTTAGTGTTTGGTAAATTTTAGCTAACTTTTGTCACACCCTGTATCCATAGCTCTTAATACTAATGATAACGGTATAACAACTGATTTGTTTTGTATACAATGAAGATGCCGAGAAGTATTTAGAAAGCATTGAATAGGCTTTTACTCAATTTACATTTTTAAACGTTGTCTTTATGTTAGGCCTAATTTATCGCATTATAGCACTCGTAACGGCGGTGCTCTAGTGTATGTTTCTCAGTGAACTACTCGCTACGAAAAATGGACAAATTACTCAAGCATACGAATCTACAACAAACTCCCCGACTCACTAAAATCTATTTTATGCTATAACATTTTTAAAAGTAAATTAAAAAAGCTTTTTCCTACGATTTTTTTTCGTGCGGAAAAGTAACTTTTCAGGACTACTAGCACTGAAAAGTAACTTTTCGTGGGAAATTTTTTTTACCAAACACATGGGCAAAGTGTCTTTTCCGCCCTTGACGGCTGTTACGTAAATAACTATTTTGACATAAGGGATATTATTCATTAAACGAATATTACAATACAATAGATGCTTATACTTCTGGACAAGTAAGAAAGTATACGTGCGTGTAATATGATGGAAAGCCCTGCCGCCTAGGAATTGCCGTTTTAAATAAATGTTGTACAATTTTAATTAATATAAATATTTACTGTTCTTTTTACCTGATATTATAGGTCCACCGATGTTAATTTTAAATTTATATCGTTAGACTATTGTTTTGTGTTGTTTATCTTGTCATTAGATGTCTTTTGTACTGCCTCAATTCCTATATCATGTGTCTTTTCTTTTTTATTTTTTCTTTCTCTTTGCTGTTTTTGGCTTTACAATATTATTGCTCACTTTGTATTAATTTTGTAATTTATTTAACAAGTCTGTATCCACACTACACTTGAATGATGTTGTCAAAATTTTCGTAGAAACGCTGTATATTGCAAACAAACCAAAATATCAAAAATGGCTAAAATTTGTTTTTATTTTCAAATTTGTTAAAGACCATTTTCGTCAGGAGCAAAAAAATTAAAAAAAATGTTTTGAAAATTTTAGGTGTTAACAATTTTTTTGCAAAAATGTAGGGGTTTTATTTCACGCTCTATATGTACTATTTTTTATGCGCATATGCAGTCACATAAGTAGAAGCATATACCCAACAGATCGATCAAACGAACACCAAAAATCACATTTCGCAATTGAAATATACACCTTTAAACTTTGATAAAAATATCTTGTTGCACTATTTATGGCCAGCAGTTTATTTTAGGTATTTGCCATGCATTTATCGCATAACATGATCAAAATGATACTGCCAGAAAACCTATATATTATCGTATATTGCTTGTTCCTCGTACCTATATTGTGCAACATTATTATTCCACATAAAACGAAAAATACATAATTTTATAACGTCATTTCAGAATTCATGTTGTACAAGCAATTTGTCTTTGTTTGTCCGATTTTATTTTCTTCCCCCAAAGAACTGGTGTTTTTTGAGATTTATGGAAATGTTTTGAAATAGAAGACAGTATTATGTGTTTATATGTATAAACGTTGGCATGTATAAAATCATACTTAACATGGCATCGTAAATTTTATACCTCTTTTATAGTGAAAAATTCATTATTTATTCTCTAACAAAGGAAATTTTTTAAAATTTTTTAACTTATTTTGTAAGGTAACACTAAAAAGATGTTTCACTTATATATTGAAATTTATTGAAAATATTTATGAATTTATAATTGGAGTATATGAATTTTAGATTAAAATCGAATTTTAAAACAACTTTAATAATAACCTTGCAAATTTATATGCCGATGTTAAATCAAGAAGGGAGCATGAAGAAGCTGGGCTTAGTACACGTCTTTCAGTTTAAGACTACCTTGGACTAGAATACGTCTGAGAGGACAGGCATTGTGTGTTTTTTTAAGAAAACTTTAAACAATTACACATTTGATCTGACATATTTTCATTTCTTTTTACAGACATCGTGTTTTGAGAATTCCTCTATATCACTATCAGAATAACGGTATCAATATGCTATGGTTGGAGTGTAAGCATTACTAGGATGCCCGGATTAGCAACATTTATCCTATTACAATCGATGTGATATTGGGTCTCTGGAATGCAGCACTTGTTTTAATAAAAAAATGTTCCAGATTACTCCAGAATAATGGAAGAACTACGGCAGATACTCTAACACTATAATAAACGAACCTTACAACAAGACAGTCTGATTGATGCTTCACATATTTTTCCTATAATTATTGGTATGAAAGATTTAGAATCGCATGACAAATATTATTTTACACAAGAAGGATGTAGTTTACTTTGTATTTTGTTAGAATTTGGCACATTGTACATATGTATTTAGTTTTTCAGAAATAAATATTTTTATATGCTGTTTTCTCCCATGTTCGACTTTTTTTTTTACTTAGATGTATTTTAATTGATTGGACTATACTGTAGATATTTATTAGCGAACTTTTGTTGGCAGAAATATTAGTTTGAAATACGTTTTTCGGAAAATCATTTCAAAAATCATTCATCAAAGTAAAGTACATTTTTTACGTCGCATTTTCCAGATGACATATTATTTAGAAAAAAGGCACTTGACCTACTATTTAATCTAGACCACAAAAAAGGGGCTGGTAAAGTATTTTACCAGCAAGAGGGAATTAGCTATAAACTTAATAAACTTCCTGCTTATGGGCTTCTTTCAAAATTTTGTAGATGGATTGTCAGTTTTCTTTTCAATAGAAGTATTTCTGTAGTGGCTGACAACCATTCATTAAATTTTCACCAAATTAACGTAGGCGTTACACAGGATTCAGTGTATACACATCATACCCCTCCAACAAATCAATGATCTGCTTTCTTCTGCCAGCAATCTTATTCACAGCTATGCTGACGATAGTACATTACAGTTCAATTCACAATTTCCCAAACCTATCTCCAAGACTGAAATTGATAATAGACGTAACGTGATGAATTTATCTCTAACCGAGGCCCTCATTAAAATCGTAGATTGGGGAGCAAAGAACCTTGTCCGATTTAATGCCACTCTTAGTGCTCATCATCATGTTTACTATCTCACAAAGTATCTTCCATTACCCAAACCGTTTAAATTAATAGTCAAATGCTTGAAGTCAAATGTTCGTTTAGCCTAGTTGGTATCACATCACCTCAATTGCCTTAGCAGCGTCGAACAAAACACTTCTTCTTTTTAGATTTTATTTCTTGATCTAAACCCGAAAATCAAATTTTAAAATATCACTAGAGTATCTCGAATTGTGGGCGATTTTTCTCTATTTTACAGATACTACAGGATTATGTTTTGATGAAGTATGACCCATTATGCCCTCCTTAGTAATTCCTGCCATGGAGACATGAGTATCGACCCACATGCATCCTTTCACCATCCAACTGCAAAGACCAAGGATCTTCTAATTTGTTCGCTCCTTTGTTTCTAGTGTTCCGATTATGGAATGTTTTATCAGCAAATGCCTTTCTCTGCTCCTAATCTGCAAGTCTGCCGGATCATTAAACTTGTTTACACTTAAAGCAACCACGGTACCTAGTACATAAGCTTTCGGTCTTCATAGTCTGCTCATAGGAAAAAACAAGCATACATATTTTCCGGTCCCCCATGCCTCGCCTTCAACTAACGTAAATTACTAATATTTTATAATATTATGGTCAGTTCTCCCATTTTTTAAATATTCTATTCCTGGTAACTTTAAATATGTATGAAAAAAATGTTTCTTGAACAAAAGCCTTATCAGTTAATGTTTTCCGAACAAGATTTCCAGATTCATATCTATAGTTCTATTTTTATTTTTTAACGATATATTTAAATTAATAATCCAATATTAATCAGGTTATTGTAATACATAAACATTTTAATAAAGAGCTGATAAACGTTAATAACTCCAAGAATCCAAATATTTGTTATCGAGTTATGAATTAGACACCAAATTAAGGACACACTTACCTGTCTTTTTGGTTTATCTTTCAACTTTAGTTTTTAGTTAATAATATGATAAGCACAAATTTAAAACCTAATGTTTTTCTCTATTTTTACTAAGGTACTAATAAGTATAATTACAGAGTTAAATAGACTTTAATTAAAACAAACTTTACAAATTGAGGCCGCGCCGCGAGAGGGGCTCTTAACCCTTAAAAAATATATTAAACAAACCGAAAACACAAATACGCACACATAAACTTTCGGTTCCCAGGCTACTTTAAGACTGCTTACATTTTAATAGACAAAATTTATAATTTACTATTTAAACAAAACAGAATAGTCGTCAGAGTAAAATCTTATAAAAATAACAGTCTAAACCTTCGAACATTGAACTATATAGAATTAACAACAAACACATTTGTTTCCAACTAAAGTACAGGGATGAAGAGGGTATGTGCTTTCTGGGTTGCATTATTCTCGGTAGAGAAAAACTTTACATATCCCTTACACACAAAAGAAGCAAAGTCGTAATTTTTATATACACTCTATACTATTTTATAAATTTTCATTTTCATTCTTAGATTGAAAAAGAACGTAAATAAGAATTCAGTGTTCAGTGTTCCGATCTCGTGAAGTAAAAATCATTGAAGATGCCTCGTGCAATGGAAGGCAAAACGTCGGAAAGTGATTCCATTTTGACGCGGTCTAATCCCAAGAACCATGATTCCTTAATTGACCACAGCCGTGAAAGCTTCCTTCTATGTTAACGTAAATAAGAGTTACCATCATTTTTCTTCTTGGTTGTTAAATCATGAAGTTTTAGAGAACATTTTAAAAGCGTGTATCAGTTATCAATTTCAACAGCGAAATCTTGAAATATAGAGCCTCAATTGAAAACAAAACAGTTCATACAGTCAAAAAATTTTTTGATCAAATAGCAGCTTATGAGCCAATTGAAAATCATAAAAATCGTTTAAAAGTAACAGCTTATATGCCTGAGTATAATATTAACTCAGTTTAGAAACAGGTATAACGCATTTATTAAAAATTTGGAATTTTAAACCCACAAACATTTTTAAAAGCACTAGAATCTGATATTTTATCTAATGTCAGAGTATTAATAGAAAAATAACAACTTAACACAAAATCTAGCATTAGAGCTAATACAATTAAAAAATTTACTTTATGAGAAATTAAAAAAAAAATTCACAGTATCAGGGAGTTTGCAGATTTTATTTTTGAAAAAAATTAATTACTAATTAGCAGAATACCTGAGACTTGCATTACGTTCCAGTTGTTTCTAGTACTCCCCGTTACACCGGCTCACCAAAGCTGAAGCTAATAAAAGACTTCACAAAGTCTTCTATGACAAAAAAATCGCCTTAGCTCATAAGCTATAATATCTATTTAAAATGAACGAACAAAAAATATGGATTTGAATACAATAGTAGACCAGTTCTTTTCGTTAAGTTCCAAAGGTTAACGTTCCACTAGGTAAATCGAATATATCTAAAATATTTTATACTTTTTTTTATGAATATTAAAAATCTTGTACCTGCTTTTTGTTTTAGAGGTTTTATGATTATGTTGTTTATAATAATATTTAAATTACATCCTGACTCTGTATATGCTTTTAGTACTTTAATCATTTACAATGTTAAATCAAGTTGAAAAAATTGGTTTTTTGACTATTCATATGCTATCAAAATATAAGAAATTTATTACATTAAGTATGTTGTCAAAAAAATGTTTTAGCAGATATCACAATTGCATAATTTAAGGTAGTTTTTTTTTTAAATGGCATGGGGGGCCATCTAAAAAAGCGGGAGGGCCCCGAAAAAAATTTAAACGTCTAGTTCTTCTGTAGGTAGTTCTAGACTATTTTTCAACAGTAAAATATGAAGAACGTAGATATTAACGACAATATGGTGGACTTCAAAATGCTGCCGACCAAACATTTTAACAAAAATGGGTATTATTAGTACACTGAGAAAAACCCCGCAAATAAACTGGTGTTGCTGGAAAAAGTTTATTTATTCGAGATATTTTTTTTAATAAATCTAGAATGAAGTGTGTTCTAGAATGATTAAAACGATCTTTCTGAAATCAGTTTAGATCTAATAAACTAATGAACTATATTTATTTAGTTTGAATAAACTAGCACTAGCACTCCTGTTTAACTGTTTAAATAAGCTCCGTTTTCTAAAAAAAACCTATTAAACTAATTCCTAGAACAAATAACCTGTTTACCTAGATTTAATAAACAATTTATTTTTACCCCGTGGATCGTATCATTTTGGTTACCTTCGGCCGAGTAACGAGTAAAAAAAGTAACATGCAAAGTAAATATAAAATTGTAGTAAATTAAGGTTCTATTTTTTTAAAAGGCGCGACTTGTATATATTTGTTTTTTTCCTGATAAATACGAAACCACACATATTGCAACTAGAATTTAAAGTCAAGTATGTTAAATTAACTATTTGCCAAATTAGCTGAATTTTTTAGGATTCGGAAAAAACCTGTGCATTCAATTTAATGTTTAAACTAACTTAAACTGCCAAGTGTATATTTTAAAGATAAATGTTATTTTCATTAAGCGAAAAATGTATAGAGGGTGCTCCACTAACAATTTTTTTTTACTCTTTATGTTTCTCAGCTACTGATATAATGTATTTAATTCTCTACAACTCTCTCAACAAATAATTGGTCATTCTAGCTTTACAAATAAAAAGGGTGTTGTTAAACTACTATCCCTGAACTTTGACTAAAAAAATGGTGAAAGATCCCCAAATAAGAGATTGATCTCGTTTAACTAAACAATTCTATTTATTTCAGATCCCCAGTTTACCTGATCCAAATAAACAAAGTGACCTAAATCTAAAAACCATTTTTCTATCAAATATACTGTATATTTGGGCCAGATAAACTGTTTATTTATTCTAGTAAAATATGTTAATAGTTTTAGATAAACAGTTCACCTAGATCTAATAAACAGTATTGTAAAAACAGTTTATTAGATCTAAATAAACTGATTGTAGAAAATGGAGTTTATTTAAACCAAATAAACAGTTTATCTGTCATATAGTTAAATAAACTTTTTATTTAGAACAAATAAAATTTCACCGAGATTTAATATATTTTTTTTTCAGTGTTGATATTCAGATTGTACTAAAACGGATTATACTCGTTTTTTACTAAACTTAAATAGTATTAATGTTGATGAGTAACCTTTACCATGACATTAGGGAAAATTACTTTAATAATTCAACTATTTTGGAATAACGAAAAAAAAAGCCAGACGCGTATTTTTTCTCAGTGTAGATATTCAGGTTATACTAAAACAGATTATACTCTTTTTTTACCAAATTTAAATAGTATTAATGTTGATGAATAACCGTAACCATGATATTAAGGGAAAATTATTTTAATAATTTAGCTATCTTGGAATTATGAAAAAAGACAGACACTTTAACAAATTATTTCATAATACAGCCCTAAGACAATAAGCTAAAATATATTACTGGTTCCCTTTATTTTTCTGCACTGCAGCATCAGTGAAAATAAATACTGCAGATGTAGAAACAAACAAAAATATACAACATAATACCCGTTGCAGCATCCTAAAAGACTTGCATCTCTACTAATCATTTCGGCTCCGGCTGCTAGTGCCCAATGTATTCCTGCCAAGAATGCAGCGACCTGCATTGCTTATAATTTCGCGCTTTCTATTTTATTTCAATAAAAAACAAAATTACTACGTTGCAAAGAGAGGCGAGCCTATTTAGAATTACTCCAGAGTTTATTTTATAAAATACTTACCCGGAACTTCCCTCGTTATGAATATTTCCTTTAACTAGGAATAATGAAATATGACTCTATTTAATTCCGCACATTGTCATTAAGAAACACATATATAAATACCGTTTTCTTTTTCTTTTCTAGATAAAAGAAAGGATCCAGGAGGGAATTTCCAGTTAACTTCCTTTACAGATGGGTTCCACTCAATTTCCCTCAAGTTCCCTTATAAGAAATCCCTCCTTTTGTCTAGCAAATTGGAAGATAAATTTATATATGTAACTTTGAATTGAGTATATGCGAAACTAAATAAGATAATACTATTCTTAATAAAAAGAACCGATATTTTTATATTGTTTTTCAAATATTTTAATAGTCATTTTGGATTGGATTCGTATCAAAATTTTAAAAGTTTCTATGCCACACTTGAATTTTGGGAAAAATTTAAAAAGAATTTTATTAATGAGCCATTTTGTTCCGCCATGTTGAATTTGCAACAACATTTTCAAAAAGTTCATCCCGATATTTCATATAATTCAATTTGAATAAGAAAGTATTTTAGGCGGATTTTAAAAACATCTTATTAAGTATTTTGTTTTATAATATTGAATTCGTACCAAAATATTACCAGTTCATCCCCGTGTCACACTTGATTTTTGTAAAAAAATGAGACAAACTAAATAAATAGTTTTTTAGTAATTCTTTACTATGCCGCCATTTTGTCCCGGCATGTTGTATTTTTACTAAAATCGTACTATGTTATCCCCATATGATCTTTAATGTTTGATCAAAATTTTAAGTCAATCGAGTAAGTAGTTTTTTAGACATGTGTCGAAAACACAGTGACATACCGACATCCATGCAGTCAGACTGACGGAATTGAGAACACATGTTTCTTGACAACTAGGGACCCTGAAACATAAAATCTGAAAGGGTAAGTACAGGAGATACAGCTTGTCAGTTTTGTTGATTTACAAAAATTGATCGTTTAACTGAAGTTCCATTGAAAGATTCGACATTTTTATTATACTGGGTTAAGAGGATGGAATGTGAAACCTACAAGATGTTTGTAATATTTTTAATGACAAATATCCTCACTGAAATCCAGTAACTAAATCTACCGTAAGTAAAATTAACAAAAAATTTCGTGAAACTGGAAATGTAAAAGATGCTGTACGTTCTGGCAGACCGAAAACCACAATAATTCCTCATTTTGCTATCAAAATACTAGCAAGGGAAAACAGTGTCTTAACTTTAAAAGTAGGTTGCAAAAAACAACGGAAACAATACAATACAAAAAAGAAATACCTAAAAAAATTAAGTTTAAATACTTAATGTAGCACGTAAAGTAAGGAACTTACGGTTATTTGGAAATAGTTCGGCAATAGCGAAATAGAAAATTTCGGTCCTGAAAAGACTCAAATCTCTTTCTCCAGTTAATCTGTCTTCCATGAAGAAGGGACCGATTATTTTCACACCCTCTATACCACACCAAACACTTATCTTTTGGGGAAATTGGCTATGATTTTCACGTATCCAATGTGGATTTATGCTTGTTAATTTTTCCATTAAAAAAAAAGTTGCTTCGTCAGAACAAATAATTTGATTGGCAAAATTTAAATTGGAATGGCAATATTCCATCATGATTTCACAAAATTCCAAGGGCCTATCGTGATTACCCTCAGAGGTTTCTTGAATCAAAGTTATTTTTGTATGGATGAAACTTTTTGGCTTTTAGGAGTCGGTCTATGGACATGTGTGAAACGTCATTTTCTCTTCCTAATGTTCTGGTGAAAAGATACGGATTTTCTTCTAAACTGATTTCAACATTCAGAGCCCTATCACCATCTGTTGCGCTTTTAGGTCTGCCAGAACGTACAAAATCTTTTACTGTTCCAGTTTCATGAAATTCTTTGTTAATTTTACTTACGGTACATTTATCTATTGGATTTATGTTAGGATATATGTCATTTAATAAAAGGTAGTACATTACATTATGGATATTAGACCCTTATTTTTACAAAAACTGTTGACTTTCACAAAAAGTGCTCTTAACAAAAAGTATTGAGAGTATTTCACAGATTTTACGAAAGTAATATAATATAGGATGTTAGATTGAAAAAAAAAAACAGAAAAACGGAAAACTTGGCAGCAATGCGGAACTCGCCATTGGATCCGGCATAATTTCATACCTTCATTTCATAATGTACATATTTTCATGAAATTCAGGAACGCGGTACCTGAGATAGTTCGTCGTTCCGCTCCGCTGGTCTGCTAGCTTCCCGAGGAGAGTTTAGTCTGTAGCAATAAAATAACCACTCTGTTAATAGGCTTATGATCCACTGAAAACCGTTATAGACCCTCTTTCTTATTCAACACTTGCACTACACGACACAACTGCGTAGAAGGCAGCGACAAACCACTACATAGAACACATTCCCTGATATAACGGTACCCCTTGTATGGGTTTGAAGGTACTCCATAAAGAGCAGCATATAACAAATCGGAAGCTTTGGAGTGCACTAAATCATTAATAAAATTAGGGAACTTCTCTCGATGTATTCTCTTTACGGCATATATAAAACGACATGAGTATTTCGACGAGACATTCACTTTCTTAATCGTATTCGCTTCTTTTTTTTTATCAATAATTAATTCTTAAGCTAATTCGTCAGCTGAAAGTTACACATATTTACTAATCGCACGACAAAAGAAACCGCAAACATCTTATAGGTTTTTGATGAACCGTCAAATTTCATGAAATTTTACTATGTTATAGGTCTCGACCATCTGATAAAAATTCTCCGTGGGCTGAATTCAATCCTATGACTAGTTTTAGAGATACAGGGTGTTAAACTTTACACAATTCCCATATAAAATACATAAGGAAATCAAGATGACACCAAAATTCTTTTTGCAGCATATTTAATGTATAACACTTTCAAAAATAATAAAAATGTTTTATATAAACATATGACGGCAAATGCTTTGTTGTCGATATACAGGGAGTTACATTGTAGTGCTATTTGCCCTACATTTATAAATCAAAAAATGTTTAGACTTATGTTTATATAAATGTTTTCTCTACTTTGGGTAGCATTATGGTTTAAATATGTAATTTGGTGTTATGGGGATTTCACCATGTATTTTATAAAGAATTTGGATAAAGTTTAATACCCTGTATCTGAAACTACTCAGAAGATCGAGATCCATAACATACTAAAATTTCATGAAATTTGGCGGTAATCATAAGATGTGTGCGAGGTCCTTTGGTTACGCCTCTACACTTTTTGACTGTAATCCGTTTGATTCTGTGCATACCGGTAAACACTAAACAGCTGATCTAAAAATTTAGTTACTTGAACTAGTTATTAGTGTTAACTATTATACACGTGTGAACGAACTTTTATGATGAATTTATACATGTCAGTGACTTATCAGTGCCGACACCGTGAAATATTTATCATTAAGCTTATGAGGCAACACTGAAGTTATCTAAACGTCATTGTGCTGGATGTGTGTAAACGTTTTCATAGGTAACGATATTTTTTACTCACATTCGAACATCGTTTATAAATCGGCCTTTAGTAGTCAACTGCAGAAATCTCTGAACATGGATTTCTGCACGTGATGAATGGCGCTGAGAGTGACCGTTTTGTCTAAAGCACTCTGCCAGGATTAATAATACATCTATGCACCTAATTTGGTTAGGCAGTTTGTGACTCTAAGAAATGCATTTCTTTTTAGTTCGTGGGTCATGCACTCAAGCAAGGCCTAGAATCAAATTACTGTTTTTAATCGACACATTTCTGGTTATATCAAGACTCTTTTACGTATTTAACTGGTGTTAGAGCCTTAATGCTGTAGATTTACAAAATAACAAAAATATACAGATTATGTATAAAACGGTTCTAACAAAATTACAAAGAAAAAACAAGATAATGATATAAGCACGCTTCTTCAACATTAACTTGTTATGAATGTTTTTAAAAATTTCTCGTTTTATAGATAATGTGTATCTTTTCGTTATTTTGCAACGGTTCAGAATTAAGCCTCTTACATAAGCTGAGAGCTTGAAAAAGTGTTAATAGAACAAGAAACTTTTATAAAACACGAGTGAAAATTGTTTTTACTTGAAACCTTACTAGAATATCATTACCTGCAAATTTAGGAGAATACATACATACACACCTAATATAAAACTTTTTATTCGCTTTCTAAATAAATATGCTGCAAATCACTGGTCTTTGAGCAGTTTATGAACTTTTTAAGAAAGACTTTTTCATTACAACTTTCCAAAAGCACAAATGCAAAAGAAAATACAATTTAATATAATATTAAGTAGGAAAAGATCCTACTAAGATACTACTTATAAGACAGACGTTTCTGTTGTCTACTGTAGTTAAATTACAAATGTGATTTGTAAGCAAGTATCGTTGGAAAATAATTCAAAGGACTGTACATGACTGGAACATGTCTGCAAATATAATTTCATTTTCTGTTTTAAAATAACTATTACTACCAGTTGCGAATACATATCCAGTTTTGGAAAATGTTAAGATAGTGAATATTTAGCATTTTATTGTGTTTATATTATATTATAGGTTTTCTCCAAATTACACTAAAAACGGCTTTTTAATGACGGTTGATAAACCCAAAAGGTGTACTTTTACTGTCTAGGCGGTCATAGTTTATTACATATCGAGTAGGGAAGTGTTTCATTATTGTCGAGAGATTTATATTGTTAATCGATTTGCGTAAATCCCGATACAGTAATGAAGGCTTCCCTCTTAGGTTATACCACGCCATTATTTAAAAAGAAGGGATATTTTATTTTCAAAATGAAAAAATGTACTAAAAATGCCAAAATTTGAAATTTTCTGTTTTGATCACAGACTGTCGACTTATTGTTTTGATGTTTCCATATATGTTGTCACCGATACCAGGGACGCGTTCACGGCAACTGGTTGCTGTAGCAAAGTCTTTAAAACCAGCAAAACATAAACAACCTTTGGCAATTTTGAATTTCTCGTTCGTTCTTTCAAATTTGAGTGACAAAGAAAGCCAAAATGTTGACAGAAAGTAATGATAATGAAGACTATTTTAACATTGGTACTTCACTAGAACTTAAAGAAGCAGCATACAGAGCAGAAGCAAGTTTACTTTCAAAGAAAAGTAAGGGATAATATGAAAAGACATTGCAGGTATATGAAAACTGGTGTGCCGAAAAAAATGCTATGCTCTTGATTTTAGCGACATGGCCAGACAGAAAAAGCCATCTACGCTTTGGGCTATATACAGCATGATACGAAAAATACTAGAATTAAGGAAAAAGATATGCCATATCAAGATATAATCCACACTCGTTGTGTTTTTGGAACGCCAGAATGTAGGATTTAAGTCAAAGAAGTCTAGTACCTTTACCAGGCATAATATAGAGGATTTTCTCAAGTAAACATCTTAAGAAATCCTTCCGATTAAAGTAAGGGTTTCTTTTCAAATTCTTCCTTCTTTTGTTTTTAATTATTTCTTCCTATTGTTTTAGGTTGTCCTTATAATAGGTGTGTCTGGGGCATGGAAGTGACGAGTTATACTGAAGTTGAAAACTACGCATATTGATACTTTCGAAAAGAAAATTCCCATTGAGATTTCGGATACGAAAAAATCAGATCATTTATGATAACTGACGCAAATTGGATAGAAATTGTAAAAGAATTTATCCAGGTACGAAGTGACTTTTTGTTCAATATCGATCAGGAAAGGTTGGAAATCAGTCTTTTGGGTACAATTCTATATACTTTTTAAAACTTTCCAGTGCGGAAACGTACATAGGTCATGTGTTCAGACGAACAGCAGCTACGTTACTAGTTTATACCAGAGCAGATATTTTACAGCTGAAGCGTCTAGGGGGGTGGAAGTCCAGTGCAGTTGCGGACGGTTATGTGGATGCATCTGTAGCCAACCAAACTAAAACCGCAAATATGATATCTTCAAAGGCTTTGCCATCGTGCTGCTGTAGCAATTCAAACTTTCTACCTTCTCTTGTTGACTTTAGGAATCCAAACACACGTCAAGAATTAACATTTTCGAGCAGTGAAACCTCAATGATGATCGATTAAAGCGTACAATAAGTCAAATTTGACCATTAACTTCAACCAATAAAATGTTGTAGAAGAATCTTTAATTATTATTGTTAATTTTCTTGTTTATTCTTGTTGATTTGCGTAATTAAAAAAATGTTTAATAAATATTTTGCTTAATTAAATGATACGAGAAATGAGGGAAGAAGACGAGTAAAAGAAACGAATGAGAGAAATAAGAGAAGACGAGTGAGGGAAACGAGTGAGGGAAATGAAAGAGGTAAGTGAAGGTAGATAATATGACACTTTCAAAATTTTAAAGTCAGTAATGTCAACATTACATATGTGGTTGTAAATAAAAGTACTTAACTGCCTGTAAGTAGTATAAACTTTCGTTGCTACGCATTGTCCGTTTAGGTAATGATGTAATTGAAAATAAAATCAAAAATGACAGTAACAATACATAACAATACACGACAGAAAAGCATATTTATTGCCTTGGTTGGTTTCCTATTTGAAACCGCGTATAACAAAAAAAATTATATTTCAACAACATTTTACGGATATGCTTTGTAGAAACTCTTGAGTTGAGATAGGCTTAGAGAATAATATATCATTTTACATTTTTACTAAATCTTGTTGGTACTTTATTTTGATTGACTAACTCGTGACTATATCAAATATATTATTATACAAAATAATTATTATAAATATACGAATTATCTCAAGATTAGTCAAAATGAAATAATTTAAAAAGGACTTACCTGACATCATGCGGCATCGGTAAGGTCGCTCCCCTATCTAAAAGAATTTTTATTATTTCGTAATTATCTCTATGCGCGGATAAAATTAAAGGGGTGATGTCTGGAGTGAAAGTGGCAGTGTCTGGCGGCAAAGCTTCCCAACTCTGAAAAAAATAAAGTTCAAAATAAGAGGAACATTCTGCCAGCTGAAAATTCTATGGTTTTTTTACCGAAGCCGCGATATTGAATAAATGTGGTATATACAAAAGAAAAAAATTGAAAATTGTTCTAAATTTCTCCCTTTTTTGGAAAAAATGTAGCTAATAATATGAATACAATTTTTCATTTGCTATTTTACCCACAAGGCTGTTCAACAGAAATTCAAACATCGAATATATGTCGTCATTTTCTATAATGGCAACTTAGGCACAACTTTGTTTTGGCGGGAATTTATAAATTTTCTTTTAGAAGGCTTTCAAGTTTCCTTACTTGTGAAACCCTTTTTTTTATAAATATTGTAGGTACTATAATAGTAGCAAGTATAATCTTGCTGCTTAAGCCTGCTAAGGAGCATAACGCTTAAAAAATAATAATCTCATTCAATAAGGCGCTTCTGTTTAGAGCATAGTAAGCAAATTAAATTCAATAATAAGATGTAATAAAACAGTGTTAATAAATGATATTAGAGGGCAGTATTTAAACGTAAATATCTTAAAAACTAAAGAAACTTAATGTATATACACATGTCAATATTGCCGAAATTTTCGCGGAAAAGGGTTTTTAGGTGAATATATTGGTCGGATAGTCCGATCACAATAGGAGGAATTGTGCAATGCAAACACTATACAACGACCAAACGCTATGTTTTTTTCAACTTTTATAGGAAAAGGGCGGTTTTGACAATTTTTTTAACTTAATTATCAGCGTAGTTATCGGCTGAAGGCGAATGCAGCAAACATACGAGTATGAAGTATTTTTTGTACTTGTTTAACACTATACTTTTTCTACAACTGCATAGGAAACTTTTCGAAAATTGAATTTATATTTTTTCTGCTAAGTGGCAACACAGCACTACCACATATCAAAAAAAATTCAAGAATGAAAATATTATTTTTCATCTCTATGTATCGTGACGCCACATTGTAGCCAATGGCTGAACTTAAATGAATTTCATAGATTATGACTAGTCTACGGTCTATCGTGGCGCCACTATGTAGCCAACAGCTGAACTTAAATGAATGTCTCACATCATCACTAGCTCAGCTATTGGCTACAGTGTGGCGTTACGATGGAAATATTATTGCGCAAAATGTGACGTCACATCTATAAGAAATGAGGAATTTTCAATGCAAGGATGGTATATGGGGATTAATGAATTTTCATAGGAGTCGTATTAAAAATAAATTTCACGTTTGTTACCTTTTCTTTATTACAAAATTAAAAAAAAAAACCTAACCTAACTTAACCTTATTAAAAATATTGAAACTTGAATTTTGTCAAAAAATTTGTATGTAAGTTAGCCTTTCCATCGGTTTATTTGAAAATTAACCCTGTCCGCACCTTGAGACATTTTAGGTTTTAATATGTTAATAATTTGCTCGATTTCAAATGGATTTTTTTCTTTAAGGTATAAAAATATATATAATTTTGGAAAATTAAAAAAAAATTAATTAAAACCTAAATTGCATCTCCGACAAATACATCTACATCCATTTAGGTAAGGCAATATAATTTTAGTTTAAGTGCAAACGCAGTACAGTGTTATCGGACCCATCAAAACGTAATATGTAAAATATGAGTTAACTGCAAATGAAATGAACTTTAAAATGCACAGCAGCACTAAGCAGAGTGCGGAAAATTAAAGCGTACGATCATATTAAACTAATTCCATTAGCTAAAGTGTTGGCGGAAATGTATAGACTGGCAGTCTTAGACCAAAACCTCGATAAAAGTAGGTAGTCTTTGTCGACATATTATACATATAGAAAAAGATTTTTTTCTACAACTCCTATGAAAACGTGTATGTAGTTTGTCATATTTTCAAGAGGTTAATAGTTGAATGATTATATCATGTTTTTGTTTAAATATTATATGTTGCCAGTTTTGAACATTCAAATCAAATGCCTACGTTTCGACACTGATTAGTGTCATCTTCAGAGCTACAAAGAACAAATCATAACATCAGAAACATATTTTTCCACGCATATTTAAAAGTACAATAGAAAAATGTACGTGTTCACAAATTACAATCATAAACAAAACACGTTTACGAAAAATTATCACTATAATATCTAAACTTATATAAAAACTAGGATTTGTAAAATATATAGAAGCATAATTGCTGAGCGCATTTACTAAAGCTACAAGAACAATTACGAAACGTTAAAGTGATTATAAAAGCGAAAAAAAATTATATATATAAGAGGATACAAAACTGAGCTAGAATATTATGAGTAGAGAGTTCTTATTCCCGGCACACGAAACTATTATTGTACTTTTAAAATATCGTACTTCTGTGCTTTACTACTATTTATTCCATGAACTTTTTATTTGATTGGTATGAATAAGAATGGTGACGCATGGGTAAATATCTAACTGATCAAGCGTATAAAGTTTGTCTCCCCCACTAAGTCGGGGATGTAACTTTTTTTTTGTTATTTACGCATGTACCAAATTTCAAAGCGATATATTAAAATATTTTAAATTTATAGCAGAAATTCTCTCGTGGAATAAAATTAAATATAAAATGACGCTATTACCCCGTTTTTAATTGTTTTCATATGCTTGCTAGAGGATGATGACGATGATACAAGCTTTAAAAAATACTTTAAAAAAAGTTTGTCTGAGTTGGCCAAATCTCCCCGGAATCAATGTTCATTGTACATAGAACCATGGTACCTATTCTTATATATAAACGCAATTGGTACATATGCATAAAAAATCAGCAATACGAAATGTCAAAAATGAATGCCCCTAACAATTCTCCTTCTACACTTAACTTTTTGACACAAGAAAATTTTTGTTTTAAGAATAAAGTTATTTAGTATTTCCAAAAACCATCAAGATTTATAATAACCGAAATAGCCTTACAAGGAATTATATCCTGTCTCCCTAGATCCCGAGGGATTTACCTTAAGATACCCCCTAGTTACTTTTTTGATTAATTATACTTCATACAGCAAATGTTAAAGCATTCCAAGACTATTACTAAAACTCTCTCACAAAAAAATATTCAAAATGCGCCATTCCAGCATTTTTTCCAATATGCTTGCTATGATACCATCGAGGTACCACCCTAAATACTTGGTACTAAATTAAACCAAATTGGTCAAATCATCACGTAATAATCGACGATTTGACGTTTTTCACTGTTTAATTTTTTTTAAGGCTTACCCTTTGTAATCAGTAAATTTAGTTTAATTGACAAATTTCATAGTAATAATAATAATTGTAATAATAAATTTCAATTTCATATTTTTATGGAGTAACATACAATTGGCTTCCAATTTTTAACATAGTTGAGGCTAAAGGTCACGTGTCATGATTTTATTACCGACCTTCAAGGCAGTTCGTCCATTTTATAAGAATGAATTCATTTGCATGCATTATATCGGTCTTTTCTAAAACAGGTAATTCTTAAGAGTATTAGCCACTCTCGCTATAGAATTTGATCATCTACTGATATAATAATCAAACCCTACAAAGATCGAAACGACTCTCATCTACAAACATGATAAGTGTTCCATTTAACCGTTTTTGTAAATGTTTGTGTTTTATTGGCTTAAAATACCGAAATCCTGCCTGGTTTAAGGGAGTTTTTACTTCCCTCGTAAAAGAGAAGTATTGTAATCGTGAAAAAAATCACTCTCCGTGATTTTTTCAGATCTTTACATTTCAGTGTCCCTAGATGACGACAAACATGTTTTCTTAATTCCGTCGGTCCGTCTGTAGGTCTGTTTGTCAGTGCGCGACATAGCTTAAACACTACTTGCCCGATTGACTTCAAGATGGGTATGACCTGGTAATATTTTGGAAAAATCCAATATGGCGGGACAAACAAGTATTTTTTAAAATTGTCAACGTTTTGCAACTTAACTTTTGCATCCTCAGCTAGGACACATATATAAATCCATTGGTCCGCATATATTTCTCAGATATTAAGTTTCTAAATGGTTTTCGTTAACAAACTTCTTGTTATTATGTTAGAGTGGTATATTATTTGGGGTCACGATCCACTAAAAAAAAACAAAAGACTTTTTTTAAATTGTCGATGTTTCGCAACTTTATTGTTGCATCTTCAGGACGCATATTTAGATTTTGTATCCTGCATGAAACCCATTTTATCAGTCTTTACCTACTCCATTCGGCCGCAGATATTTCCCAGATATTAAGTTTCTAAATGGTTTTTGTTAACGATCTTGTTGTTATGTTAGAGTGATGTATTATTTGGGCTTAGGAAACATCTGCGGATCAACGGAGTAGGTAAAGACTGATAATATGGGTTTCAATTTAAATGGCGCAACAAAATGGCGGCCAAATAAAATTTTTAACAAATCAACGTAAAAAATCTGGTTCAATTGACTTTAAGTCAAATGTGAAAATGGGATAAACTGGTACGTAGTCAACATGACGTTGCAAAATAGCGTTATGTGTCGATGTAAAAACTACTTATTGAATTTATTTTAAATTATGCCCAAAAGTCAAATGCGGCATAGCTAGAAAGAAAATGGTAAAATATTGGTAGGAATCCAATGCAATAGAACAAAATGGCGCCAAATCAAAATGAAATGACAATATATGAAACACATATATACTGTGACTATGTACTGAACTAAATTGGGTCACACTTCACTATTCCTAACTAATGGAAAAAATCACAACGAGGGAAGTTCCGGGTAAAGAGAATTTACCGATTTTTATATTTCTGCTTCCTTAATTAATGTGTTATTTAGAATTTGTCTACCTTAGTAGCTTCCTTTAATCGTCTTTAATCAAACTCACTCTACTGGGTATCTGTATTTAGCAAACCAATTAATTGTTGCCTTTTTTTCAGTAAAATTCTGAGGGTTCAAGAGGGACAACTATAAAAAAACTCCTTTTTTTCTGGTTCTATACCCTGTTTTTGAAAATATCCAAAACAATTTTTTTCTAACCCTGATCTGATCTTTTTTTTGACTGATGTTTTGGTTTTCCAAATTACTTTTATATTTTTTTTTTCCTGAAGAAAATTTTCAGCAATTGTTTGTTTAGGGCATTAGGAATCTAAGCTCTAAGGCAACTTCTTTCAATCTTCGAGATAACTTAGACCGAGATGTAATAAGTAATTTGGTTTTAAGTGAAACTATAACTTTTAAGCTATAAAAACCAGCAAATCACCCAGAACTGCTGCTGAGTTTTATTGCGGTTAAACCTTTTTATGTATTTCATTTACAAAGAAAGTTTAAAAAACTGTTTATGGGCGTATACTGGTTCGACGACAACCATAGATATTAAACCAAGTATATGTTTATGACAACAACAGTTGTCTTCTCCTGCTTTGACATTTGTGTGTAAAAAGAAAAGAGTATAAAATGCTCATGCGTCATAAATCGATGAGAAAGAGGTTCTGGAAAATACAGTACAACAGCCTTTCTAATGCTGCAGTCTTAGTAGTTAGGAAGACGTTGACAATGGTTTAATTTCAAATGATACATTTTTTAGACTTTACATTGCAATATGTTAAGTTGAATTCGAGCAATTTGTAAGTTATCAAGCGACAACTGTTTTTTAACTATTGGAAATAATTAATGCATACTCATAAAAATATATAAATTGAAGTCAAGCTGGTTTTGTTTTAATAAAATTATATTATATCACACTAGGGGAGTTGGATTTTTGTTCGATATGTTTATCTATTCAAAACAAATTTCCTAACTGTTGAGATATTTATAGAAAATAATAAGTTGTGTAATGAATAACACAGTGTGCCTGATTCGGAAACTTATTATTTCCCAGAACTTGTATATTATATGTTACATGTCGAAACGACGCTGTTTGGGTAAACATGTCACTCCAAGTGAACTTTTACTCAAGATCTGATAAGCTTCGTTTGGGGTTGTTTGCTATCTTTTGAAACTGTTTGATATAACGTGACGTTAACTGAAAATGATTGTCCTCGTTGTATGAATCCGCATAGTTTAATGATATGTATACAGTTGGAATTTCTTGCTCGACTTCCTTTTTCTAGATATTTTTTACAGACTAGTTATCTTTATGAGTTTTGACGGATAATGTATGGATTCTCTAATAAAATTTATAAAAGGTATATAAATATATATTTGGATTTTTCTGCCGTTTTCTTCCTCCTCGAATCAGGTTCTTTAAATAATGTGTAATAAATGATGTCATGTATGTCACACTTAGGGCGCGTAGATACTGGGTACATTAAAAACTGATCCTAATTACACTAAAGTAACTCTTGGCAATTCGAATAAATTCTCACTTAAATTAGGTTATACAATAATTATCTTCCAGAATATAAAAATGTTTTTGTTCAATAGTTGTAATGATAGTGAACATATAAGCAAACATAATTTTCTAGTTATTATTAATATTATAAATTGAATATTTTTTAAACTATTGATTCTCCAAAATTCAATTGTTCGCTATCTTATCAGCTGGAAATTTGGGTCTATTGACATTAGAGGATAAATCCAGTCATTGATAAGTTAAGGTATAATTTAGGAAATATACAGGGTATCTCATTTATGTAGGCCACAAAATGTGTTTTTTACACTAAATTTTTCAATAGCCTGGCAATACAATTATGCCTTCCTTTCTTTTTTTCCTTCTTGCATGTTTATTGGATTCCATTCCTTTGAGGTACGATTTGCCAGATCATTCTAGGGTATATCCAGGGCACTTGTCGAACTCTTGGTTTTGTCCACTGAATGCAATTTTACGATTATTGCTCAAAATCATACGTTATTTTGTTGCAAGGCCTCAGGTTTTCAAAGTCCCGAGTATCCGGTTATGTACATATCCTTTTCTTTAAAATGTCTCCAGAGACTCTCCTAGCCCTGAACCGAAACGGCTTTTACGTTTCCAATAGCATGTAGTCCTGGTGCAGACAGGAAAAGTAAAATCCAGAAAAAACTAGGAATCTTCATACTCGCTTTCTAACGGGGAGAATCTCCACTCTGATCTATTTAAGTTTCCCGCGAATCCCTGAAAAAAACAGAAAAACCGAAACCCGTCGGCACTATCGTGAATAGTTCCATACTAGCCAAGGGCCGATCTTGAGTTTGTCCAAAGAGTGCAGGGCTCCCGCCTTGTTCTAAAGGTCGGACTACCTGCCAAACTCCCTTCCCTTTTGCTGGCAGCAGCCTTGGAACCATCAGTGACTGATATATCATCAAGGATAGCCCCTGATATGAACTATATGTGGTCTACGTATTTTGTATCTAAGAAGCTAATTTCTTCTATCAATTTCTTCCTTGTCTTTCATAATCTTTGTTAAGAAAGTCTCGATGGTCAGCCAGTCTCTTTTCGATGTTGTCATTTTGTCTGTCATGTTCTGTACTGTCAGTTCTTAGTCCAACCGGATGTTTGTCTCCTCTCTAAGTCTCGCATGTCTTGGGCATTCAGAGACTATGTTCAGCAGAGTCTTCCGCGTTACAAAAATGGCATATGGAATTTTCGGATTTACCTATCCTGTGGGTATAACTGCGGAAACAGCCATGCCCTGTGAAGACCTGTGTCGTCTAGTAGTTAAGTTTCCTGTGTCTGCATTGTATCCAGGTTTGGATGTTTGGAACCAATTTCTTTGTCCATTGCGCCTTTCCTGTTTCTGCTTCCCACTGTTCTTGCCATTTCGAAAGCAGTGTTTCCCTTGCCGTTTTTCTGGTTGCTGCTTTGTCCCCGTTTTGCGTGTTATGCATTTCACGGCGCTCTTCAATCAGAAGCTCGATGGGAGGTGTTCCGGTTAATACCTGCAGAGCTACCGCAGACACAGTCCTGTAGCTGCGCGCCACTCTAATGAGGGCTTTTCTTTGGGTGGATTCCAGCATCTTCCTGTACTTAGCCATTGCCGTTATGTTGCCCCACAAGGGGGCCCCGTATAACAATGTAGATTGGGCAACCCCATACAAAAGTTTCCTTTTTATTGTGTCTGGCCCGTTCATTTTTGGTATCACCCTTCCAAGCAATCCGATCTTTTTGGATGTCTTATTGACAGTCTCTATTATATGTTGCTCTAAAGCTCATGTTTTCTCCCACTCTCAGTCCTAAATACCGGATAGATTTCTGTGGACGAATTTCCTTATCTCCGTGTAAAAACACGATGTTATCCCGTTTTCTTTTCCCTGATAGAACTACAGCCTCGGTTTTATTCGGTTCTGGCTCCAAATGGCTCCGGTTCATCCAGTTGTTTACCAGCATGAGTGCCCTATTTCCTTTGTCTAATAGTTCCTCGGAGTTCCTGGCTGTAATTATTAATGCTAGATCGTCGGCGAAAGCGATTTTATATACGCCATCGTCCATGTCTAGTCCCAGTACCGGATCGTACATAATATTCCACAAAAGCGGTCCCAGCACGGAGCCCTGTGGAATGCCCGCTGTCATCTCAATGCTCTCTCGTTTATCTAAAAGAACACGCCTGCGTTTGAAGTACTCGGACAATATGTTTATAAGGTAGCTGGGTATTTCTCTGCGGCCTAGTTCTCTTATGATGCACATCCAGTGCGCTGTGTTGAAAGCGTTTTTCACGTCAACGGTTATGAGAACGCTCCATTTTTCTCCGGCACCTTCGAGTTTTGTTCTCTTCCCGATTTCTAGCATATTCTCTATGGCGTGTATCGTGGATTTTCCTTTTGTGAAACCCATTTGCATTGGAGACAGTCCCCCTGATCTTTCGATTTCCGCCTCTAGTCTGTTTTTGATCAGGTGCTCGTACAGTTTTGCTAGAGTGTTTATCAAGCATAATGGTCGAAATGCGTTAGGACAATCATATGGTTTGCCAGTCTTGTGTATGAGGACTAGTTTTGCCAGCTTCCAGTCGTCAGTAAAAGTTTCTTCTATCAGTAGCCTATCTAAGACTCCTTCTAGCAGCTCTGGTATTTGATCAGCTATTAATCTGACTGCCTCCGCCGGTATTCCATCTGGGCCTAGAGCCTTTCCAAGTTTTAGTTTTTGCACAGCTTTTCGAATTTCCTCTGAGCTGAACGGTGGCACTACTGATCGTGTCCTTCTCTCTGGCAGTTTTATGATTCTTGTTGGAAATAGTGTCTTAGCTATGTCTCGTTTTTTGGCAGTAGGGATTTCGGAAATAGGTCCTATGTTCTTTAGATTTCGCATCACAATTTTATATCCTTCACCCCATATGTCTCTGTCTAGATCGTCACAAATCTTATTCCAGGCCCTTTTCTTTTCTTTCTCTATTTCTTTCCGCAGCTTCTTTTTTTCCGCTTTGTATCTCTCCCATAGTGCATCCGATTCTTCCGCCTGTCGATCGGTTCTGTTGAGTCTGGTGTAGGTTCTTCGAATTGAGATACAAGTGTCTCTGATGTTCTTGATGTTATCGTTCCACCAATAAGAGACGCTATTGGGGTGCTGTTCTCCCATAGTAAATTTGGCGGCATCGCATGATGTTTTGATCATTTCACGCAAAAGCTCCGGATCAGTCATAGGCGTTCTTCTAGTTTGGACTTTATTTTTTAGTGTTGCGATGAACTGTTCTTGGTCAAGTTGGAGTTTACCTCTGATGCTAGATGTTCTTTCCTTTTGGCCAAAATCAACCAGGATATGGCAGTGGGGGGATAGGGATTCCGTGTCCAGAACCTCCCAGGACCTTAAACATCTGGCTAGCTTCTTAGTCGCAAAAGTCACGTCGATGTGGGATTTTTGGTTCCTTCTCACAAATGTTGGTTTATGTCCGGTGTTCAGAGGTATAATGCCTAAACTCGCGGCCGTTTCTACAAGTATGCCGCCTCCTCTTGGATCTTCAGTGAGGGCACCCCATTCGGGCGATTTGGCATTGAAGTCTCCTAAAACTATTTTCTCTCCTTCAATCCGATTGCACATACCCGCTAGAGAGTCCATGTGTTCTTTAAAGTTGTCCAAACTAATGTTGGGCGAAAAATAGCAACCAATATTGCTGTATGACTCCGCGACAACCGCTAGAATACCTTTGCCTTTGATGATATTTGAGACTTCTAATTTCCTATTGTTTATCCATATGGCTACGTCCCCTTGCTCGTTAGATATCCACCTATTTCCCAGAATAAGCTTTTTGTTTGGCTCGCTAATAACTGTTAGATCCACTTGTTTAGTATTTGCTACTGCAAAGGCCATGTCATGGGCTATTCTGAATCTGTCTGCGTTTATCTGTAGTAGCTTAAGGTTCGCCATTTTTATAAGATACTGTCTGCTGTCTGACCGCCGTTCTTTTGGTAATGGATAGCGCACGCCTAAAGACATTGCATTTGCCCGTGTGCGCCTTATGGCCACTTTTTTGACATACTGGGCAATATTCCTCATTTTTGCAGGTTTTGGCAATGTGTCCAGCTGCTCCACAGTTGAAGCATCTTCCCTGCATATCCGCTCCTCGGCACTCAGTACGCTCATGGCCGTAATCCCAGCATCTTGCATGGAGCAGTTGACAATGCCGATTCTAATCTGTGGGTTTTTAAGGAATTCTGCTGCTTTGTCTTCGTCGACCGCCAGTGTCACGGCTTGTGTGTTGTTTCTATTGGGTCTAAGTTCTCCCAATTTGTATGTATCCGCATCCGGGCAGTTAATTCGGGCCTCGATAGCTTCTTCGACTTCCTTGATATCAGTCAGGGCATCCATGCCTCTTATGTGCATTGCTATCCTTCTTTTTGAGGCACCCCTGATCTGCACTTTAGTCGTTATTAAGGTGTCTTCTATTACCTTCTGAATCTCCTTTATTGCGTTATCATCCTTTTCAGTGATGATTAATACATTTCCTTCTTTTGTTTCTCTTATTGTCCTGATGGCTTTGCTTGCCGTGTTATTTTGTATTCCGGGTTTAATTTTCTGAATAACGCTTTTGAAAGTTTCTCTTTTCTTGTCTACCACCAGCACGTAGGTCTCCCTTTGTATATTCTTCAGCCGTGCTTTGGCCTTTGGGTCGTTACTTCCTCTGTTTTCCACCTCCATTTTTTTGTCAGTTGTGTAAATCATGATCTGCGTAGCCAAGGGCCAGCCAACCACCAATAATACCGGGTGCCACATATGGATAAGACATTTTTTTCTTTGCCCATATATTAAAATAGAATTGTAATTGGTTAACTACTAATTTTGAATTTTTTCTTTTTCTATTTCCGAATATCTGCTAATAATTTGTTTTTTAAATGACATACTCTCTATGTCTTTGCTTATTTTGATTACTATACATTCTAAGTTCAACCATGTGTCAAAGTAGAACCTTGGTATATCGTGGGTGTCTAGATAGTATTTGGACTTTTTTTGACAACTGCACTGCACTAGTGTTTGTGGGTAAGAATTAAATTACAAAATAAATGTATTATCGTGGGGAATATCTATAGGCCACCAAAGTCAAGTGTTTCAATTTTTTTTAGGTTATAAAGATACTTGATCAAATATTTACTCAGAATATTATTTGTATGGGGGATTTCAATATTAATATGTGGAATTTGGAACCGAATTATTGTTTGCAACTTGAAACTATTTTCTTCACTTTTAGTATGTTACGAATTATTCAAGACCCTACTCGTATATCCAATAATACAATTTCCCTTATAGACCTTATATTTACAAATATGGAAAATATAACGTCTAAATGTGGTAGATTATAGTATTGCGGACCATTTTGTGATTTATATGAAGATTGATTTAAACATTACTACAGATATTCCGATACAAATTTTTATAGAACCATGTAAAGAACTAATCTCGAAGAATTCGGAAAAAACTCTAGATCATAAAACAGAATGTGTTAATAATTTATTGTTGCATATTTTTGATAAGCATGTCCCTCTTAAAATTTAGGAAAAATAGAAATTATAGTTATACTCCCTGGATTACAGATACGATTAAACTAAGGCAAAAACTTAGAAACAAAGTTTTAAAAATGTATAAACAAATAATGAATGATATAAACAGTTAAGGAACTATACCATGTTTGCAATGAGATCTGAACAAAAAGCATACTTGCAAACCAAATTTCAAAACTCAAATCAAAATGAGAAATGGCAATAACTTAAAAAAATTAATTTTATTAAATAAAAGAGTTATGATTTACCTCATAATTTATGCGACCCTAGTAACATAAATAGTTTCTATGTAAATTCTGTAAACCATCAGAACAGTCCAAACCAAGAAATTTTAGACTATTACAATCTTTTGGAAAATATTAGCAAACTTTTTAAATTTACTTTATCAGAAGAAAATCAGATCTTTCATATTATAAAAAAATTAATTCTAAAGCAATTGGTGTAAATTATTAAATGAGAACTTTTCTTAACCGCTATCGAATCTTACCAGTAATTCCACCACCAGCATTTGTTTCCCTCGATTTTAGTAAAGCATTCGATATGTTTAACCACAGAATTCTCTACTCTGTTCTTGTCTTGATTTGTTTTAGCATAAAGGCTTGTAACTTCACACAATTTCTTTTCTTCTATAAGCGTAGAAGTACTATAGGACAGTGTCTTGTAATCCCTGTTATATACAATTCATAGTTCCAACTTTTCTAAATTTATTAAATACTGTAAATTTTACTTTTATGCGGATGATATCCAATTATACTTTTCTTTCCCAGAACATCAAACTGTTGAAGCCCAACAATTAATACATTCAGACATGGCTTACGTCTTTGACGTGGCATCAAATCATTTACTTATACTAAATCCGACTAAATCATCAGTAATGTTCTTCGGTAATCAAACTCAAGTTACATATGCTACTAACAACGGTGATATCAAAATTAAAAATATTAGCATACCCGATATGATGAGTTTGAGGCTTACGCTAGATTCTAAACTCCGTTTTAAAGAGCATGTTGCCTCAATATTACGTGCAGCCTGTAGTCATTTAAAACATATTTATGACCAAAGGTACTGCTTGCCTAGAGAAAGCAAAACACTTTTATGTGACTCTCTTGTACTTTCTTAGTTCAATTACTGTTCTGCTGTGTTTTATCCATGTCTAGACGATAGTCTGATCGGAACAGAATACAAAAAGTACAGAACTCGTGCTTCAGATTGATATATACTGCTAAAAGAAGAAATTACATTTAAAACAATCAAGATGGCTTAATACGTTTAATAGGTACCGTTTGCATATGTATAATTTTGCATTTAAAATCCTTAAGTACAAACAGCCAAAATATTTGAGAAAATATCCTTTAGGCGATATTCATAAAATTAACTTACGTAGGAAACAGTTATTAACAGTACCTCAACACTGAAAAAAGATGTTTTAAGAGATCACTTTCATTCAACCTATCTAAATTTACAAATTCGACAGAGGATATGGATTTGAATTTTTCTATATGTAAATTTAAAAAGATAATGAAAAAACGTCTCCTTTGGTTGTTGTGATCGTGTTCGCTCCCCCATCAACGATATAATCAGCTGAATTGAAACTTTAAATAATATTTCACTACTCTAAATGATATTAGCGTAAAATAATTTGCGAGTCTTTAAATAACAAGTTTAAATAATTACTTGTGCCTTTTGTGCTCTCAAATAAGTAAATTAACTTGACTTAGAGTTAGATTATAGTTTTACTCAGGTAAGTTAGGGCTTGAACAGTGTTCAGCCAATGCGGTTTGATGTCTGAATCTATAAGGCCCATTGTTCAACAGTTTATATTTTTTGCATTTAGAGTAATTATATTATTGTAATTTGGTTGAATAATAAATGTATTATTCTTATTAAATTGTTTAAATAATAGATTATAATAAGTAAAAGATTATTAATGAATTAGTGAGGGAAAATCTTATTTTTTCCCAGGCTACTTGGACGAAAATTAATCGTTTTTGCTGGATTGTGAAATAAAAAATAGCTTTGCATATCAAAATGATATAAGTGACATATATTTGTGCTCAGAATGTTACAACGAATCAAAATATACTGACATATAACATCAAATTAAAAAGTTAGTAGCAGAAATTAGCAAATAAAAGAAGATATGGCAACGTGGTGTTGGTTAGAAAATGTAAAATTAAATCTTATGTAACCAATCAAAATTTAATTTTATAATCTTGCCAAAAAGAAAATAATAAGGGTGAAACACTTATTTGTGGCAGCCGGTATATTTTACATAAACTGGATCTTAACTGTAAATGTAACAAATTGGTACACCGCAGGAAAATGTTATTAAAATGTTAAAAGCTTTTTATATACCTTTTATAGGAACTTGTCAAAGTTACCAGAAGAATTAACAAATATTATGATTTTTGACATGTTCAAAAATATTAAGTACGTTCTGCTTATCAAGTTTATCTTTAAATTTGCCGTACTTAATTTATCAAATTTTCCAGAAAGTTTTCTGTGAGGGCCTCCTTAAATTGTTCTTGAAATAAGTTCTTATCTGCAGTAAATCGTTCTTTGATGAACCCATTTTGAAATTACAGTATAAATGTCAGCATTGTCAAATGTACTAGGCGAATATAATTTTTGTAAAAAAACCTATACAAATATATATGGCAAATTGAATTCAAAACTTTGCATTTTATTTTCCTTCAAATTGTGTCGTCAGAAGTCATTTGTGTTTTAGTTAATTCGATGTTATATAATTTAGAACAATGGCAATAAATGACAATTCATTCAAAAATGACTAAAATACATGTAATCTAAATTTCAAATGTTTGTGAACATTTTTGGACATGCAATATAGAATATTTTGATTAAAATGGCTTCATCTAGACAAAAGAGTAGTAGTTTTGGAAAACCAAATTCTAATAATTTACACATGTTTACAGTGCATGCTTTTTTTAAAGCTAGACGAGTGCTTTAATATTGTAGATGTTCGAGGAGTGAAAGCGTCACAGCGTATAAATTACAATGAAAATTACATAAAATGCTTATAACAACCAAAATAATAATGTTGTAAAGTTGTTGCAATTTCAGATATAAGAAAGTCATACTTAAGAAAACTTGTGAGTTGTTCATTTGTTGCAGGATTATTATAAATTTAACAACAATTACTGTCTATACATTTTTAAACTTTTAATAAAAATCTAAGATCCGAACAACCTTCCTGTACACACTGTTGACCCTACAGAATGTTTATTTAATCTGATCATTTGCTAATAATTGAAAAAAAGAACGCCAAAAAAATGTCGTAGAAATATTGTCTATTAGGAAAAGGTCCCCATTTACCGCATTTAAATACATAAATTTTGATTGGTTAAATAAGATTTAATTTTATAATCTTGCCAAAAAGAAAATTATAAGGGTGAAACACTTATTTGTAGCAGCCGGTATATTTTACATAAACTGGATCTTAACTGTAAATGTAACAAAATGGTACACCGCAGGAAAATGTTATTAAAATTTTAAAGCTTTTTATATACCTTCTATAGGAACTTGTCAAAGTTACCAGAAAAATAACAAATATTATGATTTTTGACATGTTCAAAAATATTAAGTACGTTCCAGTTCCAGATTTTTCCACATTTACTTGAAATATGAAAGTGAAAATGAATAACGAGTATACTTAAGATAAAATGTCTGAAACCAAATATGGAATGGAGATATATTATCAAGAAAAAAAAAGGATCACCTATTTGTAAGATTATCTAGTAATTAACAGTAGTAAAGACAAATTTTACCTTATTAATCGAGGCATGTTAGAAAAACACCTCGAAGGCCGGTTACGATGACTGTATTTAAATGTGGTAAATGGGGACCTTTCCTAATAGTCAATATTTCTACATGTTTTTGGCGTTCTTTTTTTCAATTATTAGCAAATGATCAGATTAAATAAACATTCTGTAGGGCCAAAAGTGTGTACAGGAAGGTTGTTCGGATCTTAGATTTTTATTAAAAGTTTAAAAATGTATAGACAGTAATTGTTGTTAAATTTATAATAATCCTGCAACCAATGAACAACTCACAAGTTTTCTTAAGTATGACTTTTTTATATCTGAAATTGCAACAACTTTACAACATTATTATTTTGGTTGTTATAAGTATTTTATGTAATTTTCATTGTGATTTATACGCTGTGACGCTTTCACTCCTCGAACATCTACATTATTAAAGCACTCGTCTAGCTTTAAAAAAGCATGCACTGTAAACATGTGTAAATGATTAGAATTTGGTTTTCCACAACCACTACTCTTTTGACTAGATGAAGCCATTTTAATCAAAATATTCTATATTGCATGTCCAAGAATGTTCACAAACATTTGAAATTTAGATGTACTTTAGTCATTTTTGAATGAATTGTCATTTATTGCCATTGTTCTAAATTATATAACATCGAATTAACTAAAACGCAAATGACTTCTGACGACACGATTTGAAGGAAAATAAGATGCAAAGTTTTGAATTCAATTTGCCATATATATTTGTAGTTTTTTTACAAAAGTTATATTCGCCTAGTACATTTGACAATGCTGACATTTATACTGTAATTTCAAAATGGGTCTATCAAAGAACGATTTCCTGCAGATAAAGGACTTATTTCAAGAACAATTTAAGGAGGCCCTCACTGAAAACTGTCTGGTGGAAGATTTGATAAATTAAGTACGGCTAATTTAAGGATAAACTTGATAAGCAGTTTACTGAACTAAGCTGGAAAAATTTGTAGAATTCGGGTGTTTTTATCCTGGAGGACCTGACGCAGTTCCCATTTGCATTATTTAAAAGTGCAGGTAATATGTTCAATTGTGTGGTGCCTTAATGGCATTGCCTATGTTAAATGTGCGGACCGTGTGCATCGTATTGAAAATATCGACCACTTATTTTCTTTAATAAACAAATGAAATAAATCTGTAAGTACAATTTAAATTTGAACAAGCTTTTAACACTGTAGCAGAATATTTATGCACCGAAATAATTTTAATACTGTGTTCTACATTCTTGTTATAAATGTGTTAGAAATATTGACTGCAGTCAGAAAATTGTTTTTTATTTGTTAGATTATCTGGCCTCTAGTACACCGATGCCCATATTAGTTAATATATTAAAATCTTTGCTTTAAAGACATCTAGATGTAATAAATAAATAGATATAGTAAAACGTACGACCTATGCTTCCCTATTTTATTTGATTTTATTTTTACCACAGGAGCTCGTTTCATAATACTTTTTATTTTTTATATACGTTATTTTCATAATTTCTAATTGCTTTATATACGCCCTTTTCTCTTCTCTGTTATATGAAAACATTATCGATTTGTCATGCCAATGCTCGTTCAATGTTAGCACATTTTGACCAGTTTCTGGATTTAATCTAAGAATCATATGTATATCAGAAACATGGCTTTCTAGACAATTAAAAATTCTGCTGTCAATTTACCTGGGAATAATGTAATTCGAAGGGACAGGAGTGGCGGTTTGAGGTGGGAGCACACTGTCATATTTGAAGTACTGGAATCGACTGTAGGAATCGAGATATCAGGGTAAAGATACAACTGCCTCATAAATCTATTATTATTATTGGGTGTGTAAGGTGTGTTTACAAACCCCCCAGTATGGACTGCAACTATTTTATTGACAAATTTGAGGATACAATACTTAATTCCTTTAATCGATAATTTAATTTGTTTAAGATACTTTAATATAGTTATGTTGGATTTTAATAATTCCTCAACAAAAAAATGTTTAATGTTTTAGATACTGCAGTCTTAAAATAAGTCATTAATGAACCAACTCGAATAACGTCTTCCAGTTCAACTCTTCTTGACCATATTATTATTTCCGAACGTTTACCTTTGGTAGAGTCTGGAACGAGATCTATATGTTTTTCTGATCATGAGCTTATATTTGCCAAAATATTCATCGATTATTCTGTAGACTAACCTAAACCAACTACTTTTAAAAATTTTAAAAGAATTGATTCACTTTACAATCATATCAGGTCCATCCCCTGAGCAACATTTTTTACATTAATAATATTGATGAGAAACTAACTTGGTAAATTGGTATTGGAATAACAAATAAAGCAAAAATTAAATTCAGAAGAATCAAAATCGAACAACATCGCCAAAATACATTCAACAAAAAAAAAATAAAAATAAAGCAATAAAAAGGGAGAAAAGAGCTTACTTACATCAGGTAGCAAAGTCAATTGGGGTCCAGAAATGTGGGGAATGCTTTACACAATCTTCATATTTATAACAAAAAGAAAAATAGTTTTATTATTCCTGACAACATTTCTGATGTCAACTTGATTCATCAACACTTTGTTTCCTCTATTCTAAATACAAATATTGTTTTAATTAACTTTAAGGCTATATAATGGTATTAAGCAAAATATCGACTCTTTTTTATTTTTTAAAGTTATCTCGGACAAAGATATTTCAATTTCCTTATTTTCTATTAAAATCTGTGCTGTCGGGGCAGATGGCATCCATATTAATTTTGTAATAATGTGCTGCCCTTTTATTCCTAAATATTTGACGCATTTAGTTATTTTTTGCATTGAACTCTCAGTTTTTACACATGATTGGAAAACAGCACTTAAAGTTAGTAATCCCTCAGGATCTTAGACTGACATGTATCTTGCCAGTTCTGTCTAAGGTACTGGAATATGCGATCAAACGGCAACTAGTAGGGCATATTGAAAAGTTTAAGATCCTTTAGATACAGTCGGGATCCAGGGAGGGGCACGGGTGCGCATCGGCATTACTTAATGTAAATGACCACATTTTTACGGCAGCTGATAATTTGTTATGTACTATCTTGGCTTTATTTGATTATTCCAAGACGTCTAATACCTTGGATCACACAGCTCTGGAAATAATATTAAGGTTTTGCGGGTTAAGTCAGTCTGCTGTGCTTTTTTCCAAAAATTATTTTAAAGACAGGAAACAAGCTTGTATGCTTAATGGCAGGTTTTCCCAATATGTGTACACTACTAAGGGTATACCTCAATGATCAGTTCTGGGACCGATTTTGTTTATTTTATATACTTCCATGTTGCCTATATTCATAACTACCTGTAACATCCAAATGGACGTTGACGATACGCAGGTCATTTATTATTTTCATCCAGATTCTGCAGAAAGTAGCTGTCTACTTATAAATGCGGATTTGAATATTATTCAAAGTAATTCTCTTGATCATTGCTTGAGACTAAATTCGAATAAATGCACAGCTATGTTATTTGGGACGCTGGCTGATAGAACTAGGGTATCAGGTAGATTAGACAGTCGTATTGACGACCAGGAGCCGACGGCGCAGGGGGTGCAGATGACATAAAATTGCTGCCTCAAGTTATATATATGGAATAATAAAGGGCGACTTAGGTTTCACTGTGCAGTCTTGTACCATAAAATATTAACTAAAAAAAGACCTTCCTATCTACAATGTAAAGTACTATTCAGAACGTATGTTCAAACTTTAAATATCAGATTTGAGGGTACTCTGACTGCCCCTATGCACAGAACTAGATTTTTTGGAACGTTATTTTCTTACCAGGTTGCTTCTGTTTGTAATACTTTGCCTCTTACCCTTGGACGTCGCTTCGTGCCATTTTTTCGATTTAATTTAAAAAAATTTTTATCAAATATTTAACTTTTGTCTAAAAAAAAACAAACAAAAAATACAACATAAATAGGAAGTGGTTTTCAACCAGATAGCTTTGTTTTGCTAAGAGTAGTGGAGTTGATCATCAACTAAATTGTTAAATTAAGTTCAGTTAGTTTTCAAAAAAATCTGTATGTTAAAGTAATATATCTATTTTTAAGATTGTTTTGGGTTAAGTGTAAAAACCCCTTAAGACCTTTCTTAATAAGATGAACTTCGCCTTTTTATCTTTTAAAAAACAAAGTATAGTATGGTTTGAGCAGTTAAAGAGTTCAATTATTATTATTATTAACAATCACTGTTAATGCTCCAAGGCATATTTGTTAAAAGCAAAATTGCTATGCGAATCGAACCGAACGGTAAGGTAAAATATAAGGTTAAGAGTTAGTCAAACTAACTTTGGACTTGTTCGAACTCATTAGCCTCAAATGTTTGGAGAGAACGTGCATAGATTTTTTCTTATACAGTCGGGTTATTTCGATACTTCTGAAACCAAAGCGAATAATAATGAGGTATTTTTATACGAATATAGAACAGCAAAAACGTGAAGGACTTCAAACTGTATTTGAAGTTTGACGAATGTTCAGGACTATAGCTGAAGAAATAATAACCCTAAGCGGCGTGAGGTGAGTAAAGTTACTACTACTACCACCACTAATCATTTTAGCTCCGCTTAAACGTAAGTTTCCAACTTGAATATTGTCGGGCTCAAAAATATATCTATAACGCCAATTATTTTCAATTTCAATAAACTTCCAGGGTAATATCTATTTTAAGCGTATTAGGCTTCTCTCTCCCTTAGATCTACTACCGAATGTCACGCGTTTAATCCTTTTCTGTCCAAATTATTGAAAAAATTTCCCCGTTCCTGCACCAAAACGGTCATTATGTTACCAACACCATGTGGTACTAGCACAGATAAATAGACTGAATTCCAGACAAAAAAACAAGACTCTAGCGAAAAGGTTTTCACCCAGAGCTTTAAGAGTTTCCCGCAGATGCCCAAAAAAATAACGAAAAAAACCATCGACACTATCGTCTATAGTACATAGTACTTTTGCCGCAAGCATAATCCGATTATGTCTGTTTAACATATGTTAAACGACGATAATATCTGCCCACCCCATTCCTAATTAATCGAAGAAAATTCAAAAAATGTTGCGAAAATGACTACGATCAAATCTTAACTACTGATTTAGTTTTTATTTCTTTTATTTAATGAAATGATCAATCTCGGGATCAACCGCAACTTTTTACGACAATTCCAAAATAAATAATTTTTACCTAAATATCATTTATTAAATTATTCAGTCAGTTAGATTCAAAAATATAAAATTTTATTTTATTACTCATAAGCTTCTTAAATATCTTCTCACGAAGTTATAAGTAAGAGTTTTTACTAATTTTCAGTAAAGTAGACGAAAATTAAGATCCAAGGGCAATCGAAGGGCAAATTACTTGTTTTACTTAATAATTTGTTCTTATTGGATGCCAGTTCTTTTACAATTTACCAAAATTTTCGAGTTCAAGGAACAAAAAGACTTTTTTATTAAAATAAATATTTTCTTCTGCATTTCTAAATGCCTTTAACTATTATTTCTATAAATACAATTTCTTTTTTTACATGAATTTGTTTCTTCAAAGTCTTCTATAATATTCTGGCCCTTTTATTATGAGACATGATAATTGAAAGCTCTGATTGTAATTTAATTCATTTGTAGTGTTTAAATATAAAAACCCCGCTTAAAATTTAATCATTAATTTTAAATTTATTTAAAAGATGGAAAGAGAGTGTTTATATAGCCTTAGCAAAACAAATGATATAAAAAAATTAATCAAAATTTTAAATTTATTGAAACGTCACAAGAAATAAACACTATTGAAAGATAGAAGGTTTTTGATTAATATGAAAAATTACAGACAAGAGATTAAAATAATTGACTCATAAAAACTGTATAACTCAGTATCCATAAAGGACTACAAACTTGCCGCAACAGTTCTCCTAACAAAAGTTTAAATCCTCTCTCTCAAAGCTTGGTAACGTATATTATATTATAAGATCCAATAAGACTTTAAATTAATGCATATAGTCTAATTCTCTGTGCACTTAGATTCTCCCTGTTACACACTGAATTTATATATAACGGTATTTCGACGTAAAGCTCTCTAATTGCAGGTTACCCCTCAGTTCCTAAATTTTAATGGAAGGAATGCCTAATACATCCGACTCTCGCCAAATAGAGTCAAATTACAGAAAATATTAATAATAATAAACACGTAACTGATGAAAAAATACAGAAATATGCGTAATACCATACACTGCTAGATATTACACCTATCAGATGTGAAAGTATCGCTATATATCCATATCAGCGACTACGGCAGAAGCAGCCATGTATTACGAAAAAATTTAAAAAAAAGTGTTATGAAAAATATATGTCAAATTGTTGTGACCAAATAAAATTAGATGGTAAGTTTTTTTTTCTTTTAATAAAATAATTTTATACTATCCTAATAATCATAATGATACTAATAATAATTTGGCTGTCAATTTCTTTGGCCATTACTAACTGCCCTAACCAAAATAGAAAGTTCGATTTAAGCTTTCCATTTTTTTTCTATAAATAATGCCATGAACTAAACAATTTTAATATTGATCGTTTAAATCTCGGTATAATTTTTTTATAGCCCTAAAAAGGTATTATTTAGTTTAACACTCACCCAATTCTCACCTGTAAATTTAAATCGCAAAGAATAGCTTGGAGATTTTCTCGACTTAGGCTTCATCTCACTAAATCAAGAAAAAAAAAGGTAAAATAAAAGTTAAGATAAGATTAAATTAGAATTCCCTGAGTAGACCGTTGGAGATACCAAAAAAGAAAACTGGTCCCTCACGGTATCGCAAGAATCCGCCATCTGGCAGGTGTCATACTGCCTAATAAGAATAGTGTTTCATTGTATTTTGGTTTGCAAGTGCTTGCATCTAGCTAAAAATTATTCGCGAGAATGCGCAGTCGACAGATTCAGTTCGTCCGGAAATGCACATGCTAAATTTATTAACGAAAATATTTGAAAGGAGTAGGCGGCTATTTTTGAATAGGAAAGGGAAATATTATATGTTGGCGTTCGCTAACTGGAAAGATGACGAAAATAAGTCCCTCGCTGTATCGACAGGATCCGCATCTGTCAGATGTAATATGTCACATTGTCCTAGTATCGTACTTCATGGTATTTTGGTTTGCAAATGCATCGATCTATCAAAAAAGTATTTAAAGCTAGTTCGTTCGGAATTGCACATGCAAGTTACGGCACTTTAATTATCGGAAATATTTGAAAGAAATAAGCGATCATTTTTTATTATGAAAGGTAAATAATATTACATTTATCTTTGTCTAGAAATATCGTGTATTTGAGCTTGGATGGTGGGTATAAAAAAACCTTTTTACTTCAAAAATGTTTATTCAAAAAGCGACGTTTCGAGACTTAATTGAGTATTTTTCGAGCTAAAATATATATATATATATATATATATATATATATATATATATATATATATATATATATATATAGGACAATTACACGTAATATAAGACAAGCAAGTACAAAAAAAGTCAAAAACTAATATCACAATAATATATAAATGAGGTAATAGGCCTCTAATCACCTACCTTATGAAATGGTTGATATTTTATACATTAGATGTTACAAACATATTAGAAGATCTATAATGAGAACATATTTTTTTATTATAATCAATGTCGGTTTTCAAAAGTTGAATATTATATTCCTAAAAATATAATTGTAATTATTCTATATAAAGATAAATTAGGTTGCCAAATGTTCAGAGTAAAATTCACAATAACACCAGAAAGCCTATTTTTACCACCAAATTCAGATAATTTGGTAGGGGTGTCAGCGCTGCGGTCTGTCAAGCCGTAACAGCACCAGTACCTAAACAAGGATGCACGGATAGTTCAACATGGTGTACGGGCACGCATTCAACAGAAAGTTCTTCCGTTTACGGGATCCATATTACCAAGGCCCAATAACTCTAAGGTTCCCTCGATGAGCAGCTATCAGGCTAGAGAGACGCGCGAGTGAGACGGAGGTCGTGACGTCGACTGACGACCCGATCTGACAAAGCGGCCAGTTTATTGCTTATTCAGCTTGACGTTTTCCTTGCGATAGTTGTCAGTTGTGTTTTTTAGAGTATTTTTTGAGATGTTTGAACAGTTAAATAATTGTGTTTACTGCAAATAGTATGTATGCCTATAGTTAATAAAATATGAAAAATACTTAGAATATACAGTTGTCCCCATAGTGTATTCTCGATTGATATCTTGGTACCGGTTAGAAATAGAGAAGAAATGTATGGTAGACTGTTAAAAGCTAAATCAAGAAAAGTGCAAACCGTTTTGTTCTAATTTGAACAGTTTAGTCTAGACTCTACAGCTGTTCAAAATTGAAAATCCTAGTTTTTAAATGTCAATATCTCCAAAATAATTAAACTTAGGCCTCTGGACAATATATGAAGCAGACGTAGAATTTTAGATGAAATTCAAATATGTATTAAAATATAGGGTGTTTCATATATGAAAAACTATTTAAGTGGGTATATAAGTCATCCTATATACTAATATTTATTTTTAAACTTTTTTTCTATCTCTAACCATTATCACCAAAACCGAGAACACACTACTGGGACACCTTATATAAAGAAATGTACATTTTCTAAAGTTATTCAACTGTCATGCTAAAACTTTTTACAAGAATATTTTTTGAAACTTTAAAAATACATAATATTTTTTCAAATACGGTGCGGACCTTTTTGAAATGCACTCAGCAAAAAAACTTGGTTAAAATTTGAACCAACATCCCTAAACATAAGTTTTAAATTATAATAATTTATATCTTGAGGGCTGCATTTTATTGTAACAAAAAAGTTTCAATTTTGAACAAAAAAAGATTAATATATGTAATTAAACGCACACAGAAGAGATATGGACAATGCCGTGCTAAAGCAAGCCGGTCGCCGAGTGACGTAGATCGCACACACCGAGTTGGGATGAGAGCCAAATTATGAATAGGCTGATAATTTTACCAAATAGATTTTTACCATAGTTACAATTGTCTCAACAATGGCATCCTTGACAGTTATATGCTTGGTAAAGTTACCAGCCTATTCATAATTTGGTCCTAAGTCAAGGTCGCTCGAGGCAATCTTAAAGTTAATGGGCCTTGCCATATTACAACCGTCAAATATTTTTATTGGGTTCCAATTGAGATGTTGCCGATTCTTTCTTTCTGTCAGATATTTTCAAAAAAATAGCGATTTATACAGTTCATTAGCAAATAATGCATTTTGTATTGTGGTATCACATCCTATAATTAGTTACATCATTACACTAAATACCAATATTATACAAAAGTTATAAATTTTTTTTCCTTACACACATACATCTACATATATACACATGCACACACATATATATATTTATTTATTTATTTTTTTTATTTTATCATTATCTTCGCATGATATTAATGTGTTGTCCCTATATCATACAATTCCTCACTCACTTAATTAACGCTTCCATTTAACACCATATAGTTCCTGATGCATGGAAGAGAGCGTACGTAATACGGCTACTTAAAAAAAGGGGTGCAAAAGATTTTAGAGATCTCAGACCGATTAGCATTCTACCTACGTTATCTAAAGGATTTGAAAAAAATTATTCTTATGCAAATAAAGCATCATGTAGATGCCTTTAATATTTTACCAGTCAATCAGTCGGGTTTCAGAACCATGCATAGTTGTACAAACACGTTACTCTCTTTCACTGATGATATGCTTTAATTCTATTAGATTATATTAAAGTATGGTCTTAATGAAGGAGCTAATTCATCGTGTATGCTTAATAGTAATGAGGTTCCTCGAGGATCTATACTAGGCCCACTGTTCTTCTATATTTGCATTTCCTCTTTCACATAATACCTGACCCACTGCAATAGTAATTTTTATGCCGATGACATTCATTATACATTTCATTTAAGGAGTCTGATACGTCAGTTGCTATGGATTTATTGAATGCTAATCTAGATTCTTTGTATTCGATGTCAAAAAAATATTGTATAAGCTTGAATCCAGTGTCAGGTCATGCTGTTTGATCCCGGGTTGGCCAGGGAAAGGGTTAAAAGTGATACTGATGTAAGATTAAATGGGAAGTCTCTTCCCATCGTTACCGTGGCTAGGAATCCTGACTTGCTGCTGGACTCTGACTTGAGATTTGAGACTCAAGTAATTAGCATCGTAAAAAAATCCTTTAAAAATCTGAAATTGTTGTTCAACTATCGATCCTTGCTAAATGGAAGATCAAAGATACTCTTAAGTGAAGCTCTTGTATTATCTCATCTCAATTTTGGAGATGTAGTTTAAGGTCCTTGTTTGACACAAATGCAGCAAAAAGTTTCAGTTCTGGTGTCTACAGCGCTAATATACGTAGAAACCACCTCCTTACTGTTCCTCAGCATCGTTTCCTTATAATATTTGTAAATGTATTAATGCCCTACCGAATGCCTTATTAGATAAGGACACACGTTCAGTTAAGTCTTCGCTTAAACAACTTTTATTAGAAAATAAGATAAAAGTAGTTGATTTATTTTCCTACATTGCATACATTAAGTTTGTATTATATTCCATGAACTTTAGTTTATTTAATTTTTCTAGGGATATTTAGGTTTAGCATAGGTTTATAAGGATGAGTGGGGTTACTAGAAGTATTGTGAATACCTATACACCCAAATATAAACCTTTTTCATGTACGTGTTATCATGAAATAAATTTTAAAAAAAGAAGAAAAAAATATGTAGATGCATATGCAAGTATGATCCTAAGCCTAATAATAAAGTAATTCCTTTTGCGTGTTTTAGCTCTAAATATAATTATTAAAACTTTAATCGAGTTTGTGCAAGATAGGTTCCCCGAATAAGATAAAGTATTATGTGTATGTAATTTGTATATTGTATAATAATTTACTTTAACCTTACCTGAAAGTCTTTGAATTTCATTGTGCCCTAATTTCACGTGCTTAATTTTAAACGCTTTAACTCCACGTACCTACTTAATTTTAAACAGTTACTCGTCAACTAATATGCAGCTACATTTTGATGTAAAACAACACTCAGACATACTACAGCTTTAAAACTAACATGCTATAATAACATTGCCAATGTACATACAAGTATGGGTACATTTTGAATTAAATTAAACACACCTTAGATACTTGAATTTTAAAAAGCGGCGTCTATTAGTTTAAAGTTTGACGTTTCAGCCCTTGATCCCCGCACGCGAATTTACAACTAAACTATCCTGAAGGGATCTCTTTCATTATTTAAAATATGAACGTTATCAGTACCTCATTTACTATTCCTCATAAATGCACTAACATGAGTGCAAAAATTATAGAGGAGTGGCAAACTTAGTTACTAGAAGTATTGTGAATACCTATACACCCAAATATAAACCTTTTTCATGTACGTGTTATCATGAAATAAATTTTAAAAAAAGAAGAAAAAAATATGTAGATGCATATGCAAGTATGATCCTAAGCCTAATAATAAAGTAATTCCTTTTGCGTGTTTTAGCTCTAAATATAATTATTAAAACTTTAATCGAGTTTGTGCAAGATAGATTCCCCGAATAATATAAAGTATTATGTGTATGTAATTTGTATATTGTATAATAATTTACTTTAACCTTACCTGAAAGTCTTTGAATTTCATTGTGCCCTAATTTCACGTGCTTAATTTTAAACGCTTTAACTCCACGTACCTACTTAATTTTAAACAGTTACTCGTCAACTAATATGCAGCTACATTTTGATGTAAAACAACACTCAGACATACTACAGCTTTAAAACTAACATGCTATAATAACATTGCCAATGTACATACAAGTATGGGTACATTTTGAATTAAATTAAACACACCTCAGATACTTGAATGTTAAAAAGCGGCGTCTATTAGTTTAAAGTTTGACGTTTCAGCCCTTGATCCCCGCACGCGAATTTACAACTAAACTATCCTGAAGGGATCTCTTTCATTATTTAAAATATGAACGTTATCAGTACCTCATTTACTATTCCTCATAAATGCACTAACATGAGTGCAAAAATTATAGAGGAGTGGCAAACTTTACATATTTCGAAAGCATTGAATAAAGTAGATATATCTAGACCCCCTCATATTTTGTAATTGTGACGAGTGAGAGAAATTAATTGGCTTAGTGTTGCATATGCTATCTTAAACCTATAACTTTCAAGTTAAACCTGATCTGATTATTAACATCTTTGATGAAAACCCCTGTAAAAGTTTTAATTATTGAATAGTACTTGATGGAAATCCATTTTAAGCACGTAAATGAAAACAAAATTTCCACTGAATTTAATTTTACAAATATGACAATTATTTCGCCAGCACTGTAGCTTCCTCAGAATCTTAAATAAAAAGGGACTTTGAGTATAGATAACAAATAACTGAACCCTTATTTTGAATTGCGTCTTTTATACAGGCATAAATGGGGGATTTCACATCGTAAACTAAAAAAGGTTGAATAATGGGGAACTAATTAAGTCCTACTGTGCTTCTCACTACAAAATTTTGAAGTTCTGGTCAAAAATATGATTTTTACTGAATAAAATGCTGAGAAAATCATCTTCTGTTTCTTGCAACTAAACTTGTGCCCACTACTGATTTTTTTTAAATATCTGATTTCTATCTATTTGTTCAAAATAAAAAAAATGTATTTAAACATCTCAGCATATTTATTAGACAAGAAATATATTAAATGTCTTTATCATTTATTAAATTACATAGAACGATATTGTAATTACACTAGTTGTTTTTAATTATGTTAGTTAATTACCATTTTAATAAAATAGTGCTTCTTAAACCCGAATATAATATAAAAATAAATTTCACTAATGAAAAATTAATAATTTAATAGTTCCAAGTAAGTTAAAATTTATTATTTTATTTTTAAAATTTATTCCTAAGTATACTTCCTTCTCGTGTTATCTTATTAGTTGAAAAAAACATAAAATAATGTTACAATATATAAATAAGATAATATTGAAAACCTTATCAACTTAACTAAATCAAAATTATTTTGAATTTAAGAATACAATGTGCAAAAGTAAGCAAGTTTTAATAATGGCAAACCCTTGTATATATATATATATATATATATATATATATATATATATATATATATATATATATATATATATATATATATATATATATATATATATATATATATATATATATATATATATATATATATATATGTGAAAGCTTTGAAGTGAATTCAACAGCTTTCACCACAAACTACAATTCACGTATGAGGTAGAGCAACATAATCAAATAAACTTTTTAGATATGACCCTCATAAAGAACAACACAATTCAAACAAAATGGTACACAAAAGATACTTGGTCTGAGAGATATCTGAATTATAATTCAAATCGTTCAAAAAATCAAAAATTAAGTGTAATAACCGGTTTAGCTGATCGAGCCTTACAGTTAACATCGCCAGAATACAGAAAAGGGACTCTAAAAAAAGTAAAAAACGTATTACTAAAAAATCAATTCCCAGAGCAACACATTAATAGAGTAATCAAACAACGCACACACAAGTTATACAACACGTCTCGTTATAAGAATAACCGCTCTCCAGAAGAAGATACAAAATATGTTGCCCTCCCCTATACAGAGGGACTTTCACAAAAAATCAAATACATTCTTAAAAAACATAACATTGTTACCTGTGATAAATTACACAACTTAATCAACAAAATTTTTACAAAACTAAAAAGCAAAGTTCCCTTAAAAAAACAATCTAACATAGTGTATTCAATACCATACACCAATTGTCCAAAAAAATACATCGGAATGACAAGTCAGCTTCTGCAAAGTAGAATGAAAGGACATAAATACACAAAGAATGCCACAACAGCATTAAACAAACACATACAAACCGAGAAACACAACATCGACTATGAAAACACCAACTAGCTAAAGACTCTAATTACAATAAATTAGCCATCAAAGAAATGGTATAAATTACTAGAGAAAAAAAAACTCCATGAATGACAGAACCAACATAAATAATTTAATATATATATATATATATATATATATATATATATATATATATATATATAAATTTATTAATGTGACACCTTAATTTCAATTTTATATTAACTCTCCACACTTAAACAGTATTCAACATAAAACCACAAAAAAACCTTCCCTTTCTTTTACGAGAGAACAAACAAAAATACAAGTGATAAATATTTCATTACCGCGGAAGAATTTTCCATTTTTGTATACAATAACGGTTCAAGAAAACACAAGATATTATATTATATATATATATATATATATATATATATATATATAATGTGTTTTCATTCCGGGTGTACATCCTTTCACTACTGTCGTTCTGAAAAGAACAGTTTTGCTGACGTTTCGCCAAAATCACATTTGCCATTTTCGAAGCTTTCTTACTCGCGTCCGAATAGAGACTGAAGTATTGGTTACTGCGACGCTTCCTTTTATACCCCCACTCGGGGCCGAAGGTTATATCTGCGCAGGCGTTGGTCGTTATTTATGTTTTCCAGATGGTGCTGTTGTTGTTGGCGCTAATTGCGTTTGAGTTTTTGCGATTTTAGATTTGTCGATTATTGTCTTCCATACTGTTGGTAGTTTTAATGATTCGTCCCTTTTATTCAAATCACCTTGTTTTTCAATTTCTATGGCTTCTCGGATTATTCTGGTCTTATAATGTTCTATATTGGCAATCTCCCTACACCCATCGAAATTTATTTTATGGCCGGTTTCCTGATGATGTAGGAATAAAGCTGAGCTTAGCTTTATATATATATATATATATATATATATATATATATATATATATATATATAAAGCTATATATATAGATATATATATATATATATCTTGTGTTTTCTTGAAATGATGTTCTATATTGGCAATCTCCCTACACCCATCGAAATTTATTTTATGGCCGGTTTCCTGATGATGTAGGAATAAAGCTGAGCTTAGCTTTATATATATATATATATATATATATATATAAAGCTATATATATAGATATATATATATATATCTTGTGTTTTCTTGAAACGTTATCGTATACAAAAATGGAAAATTCTTGGGTTAAGGTTCGAATTAAATACCAAATTTTAATTTTTCATTTATTTGACGTTTCGCCCCGTAATTTAGGGCATCTTAAAAAAAATGTTTGATGCTAAAATTGTAAAAATACACACATTAACATTTAAGAGACAAACTGTATATAAAACAATATTACCACGTTGTTTGTTTATGCTGCCTTGCTGAACTTGTATTAAAGCAGTAATGAAATATTTATCACTTGTATTTTTGTTTGTTCTCTCGTAAAAGAAACGGAAGGCTTCTTTGTGGTTTTATGTTGAATACTGTTTAAGTGTGGAGGGTTAATATAAAATTGAAATTAAGGTGTCACATTAATAAATTTATATACATATGGCTTAAATTATTTATGTCGGTTCTGTCATTCATGGAGTTTTTTTCTCTAGTAATTTCTATCATTTGTTTGATGGCTAATTTATTGTAATTAAAGTCTTTAGCTAGTTGGTGTTTTCATAGTCGATGTTGTGTTTCTCGATTTATATGTGTTTGTTTAATGCTGTTGTGGCATTCTTTGTGTATTTATGTCCTTTTATTCTACTTTCCAGAAGCTGACTTGTCATTCCGATGTATTTTTTTGGACAATTGGTGCATGGTATTGAATACACTATGTTAGATTGTTTTTTAAGGGAACTTTGCTTTTTAGTTTTGTAAAAACTTTGTTGACTAAGTTGTGTAATTTATCACAGGTAACAATGTTATGTTTTTTAAGAATGTATTTGATTTTTTGTGAAAGTCCCTCTGTATAGGGGAGGGCAACATATTTTGTATCTTCTTCTGGAGTTCGGTTATTCTTATAACGAGACGTGTTGTATAACTTGTGTGTGCGTTGTTTGATTATTCTATTAATGTGTTGCTCTGGGAAATGATTTTTTAGTAATACGTTTTTTACTTTTTTTAGAGTCCCTTTTCTGTATTCTGGTGATGTTAACTGTAAGGCTCGATCAGCTAAACCGGTTATTACACTTAATTTTTTGAACGATTTGAATTATAATTCAGATATCTCTCAGACCAAGTATCTTTTGTGTACCATTTTGTTTGAATTTGGCTGTTCTTTATGAGGGTCAAATCTAAAAAGTTTTTGATTTGATTATGTTGTTCTACCTCATACGTGAATTGTAGTTTGTGGTGAAAGCTGTTGAATTCACTTCACAGCTTTCACACATATATATATATATATATATATATATATATATATATATATATATATATATATATATATATATATATATATATATATATATATATATATATATATATATATATATATATATATTTCAGGGGGTGGTAGTACTCGACAAAATAGGAAAAAAATGCCAATATATGCATGATCAAAAACGCACCATTTTCGTTATACAGGGTGTCAAAGTTTCAATTTTTTTCTTGTTTTTTGCGTTTTTTCTAGTTCCTTCTGAGACAATTAGTTCATATTTAGAACATGTATTACTTTTAAGAACCTCTACGATAAAATATCAAAATCGTGGATAGTAGTATACAGAGTGTTACACTTTTTTGCACCACCTGCAAGTTTGTTTTGCGGAACTTTATTTTGGAGCACCCTGTATGAATTCTGATATAAAATTTAAACTATTTGTTCATTTCTTCAGCTCTTTCGTATTTTGCATTATTCTGGTATCTATCACAGTTTTCGACTTATTTGCAATAATCGATGCATTGCATCGATGGCACGTAGGCGAAATTAAGCAAAAAATTAAGAAACGGGTTTTATTTTAAATCATCCGACATCATAATGAACAATCAGATACAATTATAACAGTTAAATTAAAAATAAAACAAAATTATAAAAGTTGTTGAAAATGTCCGCCTCTTGCTAGAATGCAAGAATCAAGTCTTCGCCTCATGGACTGACGGACTGTCAAATATTCCAGGATTATTGCGAATGATGTCGCATGAAGCTATTATTCTGTTTCTTAAATCTTCTTCTGTCTGGATTGGCGTCTGATACACCAATATTTTCAGATGTTCCCAGAAAAAGAAATTCAGATCTGGAGATCTAGGGGGCCATGGCTGAGGTCCCCCTCGCCCTATCCAACGGTTGTTAAAATTTGCCTCATCGCTAAATAAAATCGTGTGTGTTTCCAAATAATGGATTTTGGACTACCATTTGTAAGAACCACTGTGAGAAGGGCTTGAACCCTTTGGATATGGTAAGGATACATTAAGTTATCTAATAAAATTTTCCGTACAAGCACAAATGAAATGCTGCAATTTTCCTCGTACTGGTTGAAGAATCATTTTCTAATGCATTGTCCTGAATCAAGCAAGCAGTCCGCTTCCTCGACTTCAGGAGTCCTAACCGTTCTATTTGCTCCTGCTAAATGAGTGGATTTCTTGAATGATCCATTTTTACATAGCCGACGCAAATGTTGCTGGACACCATGCGATTTGGATATTTCTGTTCATAAAGTCGTCTGGCTTCATAACAATTGCCGTTGGCAAGTCCATATATGAAATGAATTTCTGCATATTCTTGATTTGTGAATTCAACCATCATTAAACAATTCGAAAGAACTACGGTAAAGTCAAACAAAAAAATATTTCTTGCAAAATGTCAGATTAAAGAACAGAATTAACAAATGACCTGCCTTAGCCTACTACCATTTTTTCCAGTTTCATTATTTAACCTACACTTAATTTGCATCTATAGCAATTATCGCAAATAAGTCGAAAACTGTGAAAGATACGAGAATAATGCAAAATACGAACGAGCTAAAAGAACAAAGAGTTTAAATTTTATATCAGAATTCATACAGGGTGCTGCAAAAAAAAGTTCCGCAAGATAAACTTGTAGGTGTGTCTCAAAAGGAACTGGAAAAAAACGCAAAAAACAAGAAAAAAAATGAAACTTTGACACCCTGTATAACGAAAATGGTGCGTTTTTAACCATGTATATATATATCGGCATTTTTTTCCTATTTCGTCGAGTACTATCACCCTCTGAAATATATCCACGACACCCTTTATATATATATATATATATATATATATATATATATATATATATATATATATATATATATATATATATATGTATATATATATATATAAATATATATATGTATATATATATATATATATATACATGTATATATATATATATATATATATATATATATATATATATATATATATATATATATATATATATATATACATATATAGTGATATTTACATATATATATACATACATATATATATATATATATATATATATATATATATATATATATATATATATATATGTCACTGGGTGATTCACGACCCACTGTACATACTTATGTGGTGTATAGGGTATCCCTAGGGTATATCGAAATGGATATTTAAATTGATTAATTCGGCTTTATTACTAAGATACAGGGTGATTTTTATATTTTGGTAAACATTTTTTCACCTTGTATCTCCTAAACGGCTAAATCCATGTTTTTTAAATTTTGTACACAAACACTCTTGGTATATCATAACTTTTTGACGTTTGAAAAGTATCAAAGTTCCAGGGCCGTATCCAGCCAATTCACACAGGGGAGGGGCGCTAGTTTTGAGACACCCTGTACATCGGAATTCGGTATTTTTGAATTTTTTTCTTAAACTACATTCATTTGTGAACAATAATATGTAAACTTGTAGGTGTGTCTCAAAAGGAACTGGAAAAAAACGCAAAAAACAAGAAAAAAAATGAAACTTTGACACCCTGTATAACGAAAATGGTGCGTTTTTAACCATGTATATATATATATCGGCATTTTTTTCCTATTTCGTCGAGTACTATCACCCTCTGAAATATATCCACGACATTAATTAACACCCCCTTTATATATATATATATATATATATATATATATATATATATATATATATATATATATATATATATATATATATATATATATATATATATATATATATATATATATATATATATATATATATATATATATATATATATATATATATATATATATATATATATATATATATATATATATATATATATATATATATATACATATATATATATATATATATATATATATATATATATATATATATATATATATATATGTACTGGGTGATTCACGACCCACTGTACATACTTATGTGGTCTATAGGGTATCCCTAGGGTATATCGAAATGGATATTTAAATTGATTAATTCGGCTTTATTACTAAGATACAGGGTGATTTTTATATTTTGGTAAAAATTTTTTCACCTTGTATCTCCTAAACGGCTTAATCCATTTTTTTTTAATTTTGTACACAAACACTCTAGGTATATCATAACTTTTTGACGTTTGAAAAGTATCAAAGTTCCAGGGCCGTATCCAGCCAATTCACACAGGGGAGGGGCGCTAGTTTTGAGACACCCTGTACATCGGAATTCGGTATTTT
>JAUTXW010000174.1:1750000-1759718 GCA_030620095.1 Kuschelorhynchus macadamiae
ATCTCCAGGTTTTCGTTGTCGATGGCCATAAGAAGAGCGCTTCTACCTAATGGATCAACGCAATTTATGTTGATGTAGCTCGTGTCTTCGGCTCGTTGTAGCATTCTGGAATTAATGAAATTTTTTGTTTATTATAAAACATATTTTAAAACAAATCAAATGCAATTTTATGGTTTATAAAAATTTTCTAAATGGTTTAGGAATAGTTTTACATCAGTGGAATTTAATTATATTAAATATATTTCCCAGATAATTTAGGGTTAATTTCATGTAAGAACGATAAAATAACAAAAAAAATACGATGAGATAAAAATAGAGGTTTTGATTTTACAGGAGGAGTTACAAAATTTTGAAATATATTTAAAACTATTAAAATAAAGTCGTGCTTCAAAATATAGGAAATAACCTGTAACGTAGCTAACTAGGATTCGGCCTGTGTGCAATGATACATTCCCGAGCCCCTCTTTCACAAGACATGTATAGGGTTATTGATTATAAACTGACACCCTTAACTTTTTACTTTTTAAAATAGAACAATTTTTTTGAGTATAAAAGGTTGTATACAGAGTTTACCAAAAATATGCGAGAAAAAAACACATTTTTTTTAAATGCAACACCCTATATACTATTTAATTTTTAAAAACTAGATAAAATTATAGATATATTTCATATAACATATTATATATTTATCACCACCCTTTTTTGAATTATTATATGCATCTAGATATCCATGTAAATTACTTTATTTTGACTTGTTATATTACATAACAGGTTATATCTAATATATAGTTTATTTGCCTTGTATAATTCTTAAAATACAGATATCTATCACATATTTATTCAAAATAATTACAATAAAGCACGAGCCCAAAGAGAACATCACAAATATTTAGATCAAATAACAATACCAACGAAAATCACAAGTACAAGAATATATACCTATATAATAATTTAAATTAAACTTAAATATAAGATTTCTAAATAAATTACTTCCCGAAGCCTTAAATTCTTCTTGCCCTTGGAAACTTAACAATTGGTCCACAAAGCGTTAGGAAAATAATGCAATAGTAGTCTTATTTGCCTGGCTTAATCCCACGATATATTCTCTTTTGTATTATTAAACAGAGAGTGGTAGAAACTAAACTATTATTAAAAACATCTTATCCTATAACCTACAAACTAATTAATTAGAAATATTATTTACCAAACGTAATGTAATAATATTGTGTTATTTACACCATACCGAGTCAAGTCAACTCCCCAGTACTAGTGAAACTTCCACAGAAACTCCCAATTCAGATAGAGTTGAGTTTGACAATGACAATATAAAAAAAATTTTAAATGTGTGCCTGATATTCTTTTAAACTTCTGACGAACTCACTCAAAATCTAAAATTTCTGTCAGAACAGTTAACTTTGTTAAGTACTTCAAAAGAAAGGTATCGATATTCACCAAGCACCATTGTGTTATATTCAATTTTGTTTACAATAAGTCCACATTGCTATAAATATTTGCCAAGTCATGCTCCTATTATTTTACCTCATCCTAACACAGTAAAATCTATTTGTAATAGATTTTTAACGATCCTCATATCGAAGAAAGAATTTTTTTAAACCTATGCTCGTAACATTTTTCAATATTTAACAGATAAAGAAAAATATGTTACATTACTTTTTGATGAAATTCACATCGAACCCTATTTGGATTACAAGGCAGGCAATACCATAGGAACATCAGTAAATAATAAAGATACCTTAGCATCCTCTGCAGTAGCATTTATTATCACTGGTCCTTGCTCAAGCCTTAGAGAAGTCATTTATATATCTCCTGTAGCTAAACTTAATTTAGAAATATTATATACTTTTATGAAGGCCGTTATAGAAAATTTACAAGAAATTGGGTACATAGTATTTTGTACAGTTAGTGGCAATAATGCAGTAAACAGTAAAGCAATGAGTAATTTTTCACCCCTTAATCAACTCAGTATAGTATTCCCACATCCTATTGACCCAGTAAGTTAAGTACCTTTTTGACACTGTTCATTTACTGAAATGTATCTTTTAGAACTGGCTTAATTCAAAACCTGACCAAACATTTTCTTATACCGATTTTGAGACAGGCCAAAAAAATGTGCTTCCTTTTCTGTGATCAAAAACCTATACGAACTAGAACAAGACAAACTATCGAAGCATGGTTATTCATTGAGTTTAAAGGCTCTATTTCCACCATCTCTTGAAAGACAAAATATAAAATTAGCTCATAAAATCTTTAATCCATTTATTATAGAGGCTCTAAAAAGTTTCGTTAAAATTTTGTCACATTCACAAAATACCGCAGACTTTATTAGTATTATACTGACATGGTAAAAAATTATGAACGTAAAAACTCCCCTTAAGGGAAAACATTTATTAGATAAATATCAGACATTACCACCAAAGATGTTTTTTTTATAAATATTTATAAAAAATATGCTTTAAAATTTTTATAAAATGTGCAGTTTTAGTGATTTTAAACCATTTAACAATTTCAATGTATATAATGAGGTTTTACATCTACGTAAATATTTTACTGGGTTTTTAATTAAAAAAAAACTTTTTAGAAATCAGGGGATTTGAAATAAAATCTTGATAAACCTCATTGATTTAATGTGGGAAACTGCGATTTAATTGTTAGTCTAACCCAAAAAAATTGACAAACTTTAAAACTATCTACTAAGGTATGCTTGCACGTAACCAGTGACGGATCGTACTCTAAAGTTTAGGGTCGGCGGGGCTCAAGGCCAATCAAGGGCGGTTATGGTGAGGATGTAATAAGGTAATTAACCCCCCCAAGACCAGTCAAACATCATGTGTAATTTACATATTTTTACGTTAAAATTACGATCAAAAACTTGGCTAGGAAAGACTATAGCACAAGAGCGACCTGTTAGATTGGGTCTCTTGCATGTCTATAGGTAGAGTATTGATGTAAATATAAACAATATAATTAATAAATTTCCTGTAGGAAAAAAAATTGGACGTTATTCTTTAACTATTTTTTAGAGGCTGTTTTTTTTTCACTTATGCTACAACAAATATGATAAAAAATATGAGTATATGTATGTTGTTCTCATACCATTTACAATAAAATATATTAACAAACTTTTTTTTTTAAATTAATCCCCTCACCCAGAAAGCTTTCCTAAAATCGCCCTTGAGGCCAATGTGGTGTTAATTGATGCCGCGTCCAAACATGGTCAAATACTAGTGTTATTATTTTCCGTTTATTTCTTCAATTAGGTAGGCACCAACCTATATATAACAGAACTAGGGTAGAGTATAAATTTAATAAATAAGAAAAAAATGCTAGTAAAACGCTCTAGTCAGTAATTTAATTTTTTTATATTTTAATATATTTTGCCTCAAGAAGAAAATAAAATAGATGCCAAAGTGAAAGCTACATACACAACCAAAAAAGTATATTGTCCAGCAGAAACCACGATGTAGCCGGCCGACTTATAAAAGAAATTGCAAATGATATTTTAAAATATTCACTTCACATTTCGTCACTACATTTAAACATGTATCATGGAGTGAACCATCATTAGTCATGACTAATGTAAAGAACTAACAAATTAATTTAAAAATAAGTAGTATCATTTTATAATAATTACAATTATTACCTGCAAAATAGTAGTATTCAACTAGTAAAAATTCCGGGGATACGGCCACATCGAGACGGGCCGGTGTTGGGTGATAAACTACGACGAACGTTATAGCATACGGATGTATGCGAGCGTACTACGTATCACGTGAATTAGTAGCTGAAGTCTAGCATGTGAGATGATGGAATCGGCTGGCTGAGTCACAGTCTATAATAAATATATTAAAATATCTGTGGAGGGTGGCCCACGGACTGCTGTTAATTTTATGTTGCGTTATTTTTATGTTAGTCAAGCAATGATAATATATATACTATTTTGCTATGTGCCCAGGAAATAATAAACTACATTTTGGTTTTGTGCGTTTTTAGGATGTTTGTAAAATTATTTTTGAAAAATATTTACCTACCTACTCTTTTAAAAAGAGAATTTTCCCTATATATTTTCTGATACAGCCCGGTCAACCCTGCCGCTCCTGAGGAGCCGTCACTGCACATCACGTCACGTAGTAATGCCTTATGTCTTTTCCACCTAGTGAATGAGCAATAGGATACTCGCTTTTCATCGTTTCTACAAAAACTTCTTTTGCTAGTTATGCAACGTGTGCATTTGATTTTTAAACCGATCGAAATCCGAAAATTAATTTTTACTGAAAAAATCTGATAGTTTGGCGGAAGAAATTACATTAATCCTTGTCCTTATTTAAGATAATGATATCGACATTCGTCAAGTACATTTTCCTTTAAAATAAATGTAAATTAAATAAATTATTTAGTGCGTTCACGTGACAACTGTAGAAAGGTGAGAAAAATTGTTCAGAATTCGATTTTTCGTCTATGTGCCAATTTTCAAAAGTAGTAGAAAGTAGAGTAAATGGAACAAAAACAAAATGTAGTGTATTTTAGTGTCACTCAATAAATTGTAAAAAACTAAAAAGGTTAATTTTCAGACAACATGGCAGTTAGATCTGGTTCAACCCTTAAATTTTTTAGTGAATACGGGAGTAATTGTTTTATATCGTTTCGTGCTTATGAGATTATTACTCACCCAGTTTTTTTTATTATTCAAACAAAATTAAAAATATTGTCTTAATTGAGTTCAGAATAGAAGATTCGACCGTTTTGAAGGATTTTAAAATAATTCTAATTTTGTATTCTAAAATGTGGCAACAAGATCAGTGGTCTGAAAATTAACATATTGCATTATGAACTGTTTTTGTTAGATTAATTTTATTTTATGTAAATCAAGCCATCGAACCCCACTTTTAATAAGTAATTTTTACGAAATGAGATAAAACAATTACTCCCGTATTCACTAAAAAGTTTAAGGGTTGAACCAGATCTAGCCATGCCATGTTGTCTGAAAATTAACCTTTTTAGTTTTTTACAATTCACTGAGTGACATTAAAAATACAATACATTTGGTTTTTGTTCCATTTACTCTGTTTTATGTAAATTAAGCGAAAAAATGTCCTTCTGCTTTTTTGAAAATTGGCACATAGACGAAAAATCGAATTCTGAACAATTTTGCTCACCTTTTTACAGTTGTCACGTGAACGCACTAAATAATTTATTTAATTTACATTTATTTTAAACGAAAATGTACTTGACGAATGTCGATATCATTATCTTAAATAAAGACACGGATTAATGTAATTTCTTCCGCCAGATTATGAGATATTTTCAGTAAAAATTAATTTTCGGATTTCCATCGGTTTAAAAAACAAATGCACACGTTTTGTTCAGGCATAACTAGCAAAAGAAGTTTTTGTAGAAACCATGAAAAGCGAGTATCCCATTACTCATTCACTAGGTGGAAAAGACATAAAGCATTACTACGTGACGTTACGTGCAGTGACGGCTCCTCAGGAGCGGCAGGGTCGACCGGGCTGTACCAGAAAATATACCGGGAAAATTCTCTTTTTAAAAAAGTAGGTAGGTAAAATGTAGTTTATTATTTCCTGGGCACATAGCAAAATAGGTAGGTATCCCTATCAGCTACTAATTCACGCGATACGTAGTACGTTCGCATACATCCCCATGCTATAACTTTCGTTGTAGTTTATATCACCCAACATCGGCCCGTCTCGATGTGGCCGTATCCCCGAAATTTTTCCTAATTGAATACTACTATTTTGCAGGTATTAATTGTAATTATTATAAAATTATATACTTATTTTTAAATTAATTTGTTAGTTCTTTAAATTAGTCATGACTAATAATGCTTGACTCCATGTTACATGTTTAAATGTAGTGACGAAATGTGAAGTGAATATTTTAGAATACCATTCTGCTGGACAATATACTTTTTTGGTTGTGTGTGTAGCTTTCACTTTGGCATCTATTTTATTTTCCTCTTGAGGCAAGATATATTAGAATATAAAAACATTAAATTGACTGACTAGAGCGTTTTACTAGCATTTTTTTCTTATTTATTAAATTTATACTCTAGCCTAGTTCTCTTATATATAGGTTGGTGCCTACCTAATTGCAAGAAATAAACGGAAAATAATAAGACTAGTACTTGACTATATTTGGACGCGGCATCAATTAACACCACATTGGCCTTAAGGGCGATTTTAGGAAAACTTTCTGGGTGGGGGGATTAATTTAAAAAAAAAGTTTGCTAATATATTTTATTGTAAATGGTATGAGAACAACATCTATACCCATATTTTTCATCATATTTGTTGTAGCATAAGTAAAAAAAAACAGCCTCTAAAAAATAGTTAAAGAATAACGTCCAATTTTTTTGCTGCAGGAAATTTATTAATTACATTGTTTATATTTACATCAATACTCTATCTATGGATATACAAGAGACCCAATCTAACAGGTCGCTCTTGTGCTATAGTCTTTCCTAGCCAAGTTTTTAATCGTAATTTTAACGTACAAATATGTAAATTACACATGATGTTTGACCGGTCTTGGGGGGGGGTTTACCTTATTAGCCTCTCACCGTAAAACCGCCCTTGATTGGCCTTGAGCCTCGCCGACCCTAAACTTTAGAGTACGAGCCGTCACTGGTTACGTGCAATATAATTATATATATATATATATATATATATATATATATATATATATATATATATATATATATATATATATATATATATATATATATATATATATATATATATATATATATATATATATATATATATATATATATATATATATATATATATATATATATATATATATATATATATATATATATATAGTGACCGGCAAAGAATTTGCAACAAATAGGAATTTTTTTATTATCGATTTCTCCGAAAATTTTATTTTTGGTAAGGGAGGATGTCAGGGTGTTTACAAAAATTAAAAATTATAAAGAGAAAATTTGACTCAAAAATTGAAAAAGTAAGCATTTTTCGATTTTAGAATACTTAACTGAGTTCCCTACTACGCATCTGTAAAAAGTTAAGATAATATATAATTCAACAAGTTATTCTTTAAATATAATGCATCAGCATATCTAAAACTATCGTAAGCAGATCAGTCTGCATATTGAGATACACAATTCCTAAACTATTGTTTATTTAATATGTATTTATATACTTTTGTATGCTGTTAAAAAGCCAAAAGGTTGCTTAAAATTAATTATTCCAAATTTTATAATTCTACTCCTAACTTTAAACTGTATTTGAACTGATAGAAAAATTGTAGACCATTGCAATATTTAACGTGACAGGTTTACAAGTGTGAGATATGTAATCTAATTTACGAACCTATTTGTAAAAAGCTCTCAACCTCATGCTATGCCAAAGCACTCAACGTCAAAGGATGGAAAGCACAATCATATCGACGTCAAATTTCTCTGATTTACGTCGCTGTGGAGATTAGGCGATATATAATTTCTCGTGGGATTAATTCGGTATTATGTAGTCCCAGTTGATATGCTATATTATGCATTCAAAAAAACTAGAGTTTCTAACACTTAATGATTTAATGGAGTTTGCTTAGGAGTTTAGTTTCACCATTACGTTTTCTTTCGGTATGAGATCATGCTGAACGCGAATCATTTATCAAATTTAATCATATTAATATTTGTTCTGTCCGTCACATTGCGAACAATAGCCAAGTGCACAAAACAAAACTGCTTATCGAATGGGCTTCAAAATTTGCGCAAAAATAAAGTGTGGTGTAGGAATAAATTGGTAAAATTTCTGTGTAAATCCATGATGATGGCGAAACAAAATGACGGCTTACTGAAATGTTTAAAAATTCAATACCAAAAAACTACTTATTCAATTGGCTTGAAATCTTACCTTAAAAGTTTTAAACAGAGATAGGCTGGTAATAGTCTGTCTCTGATCAAGTAGGTAATAGACCAGACCCATTATCGACTGCAATTTCAAAACTTTTCAAACCTATAAATTATGATGTGTTATCATTGCAAACTATAAAAATTTGCAACCTTTTCCAACAAACGCAACTTTAGTAAAACTGCAAAAAAGGGTTATTAGCACTCTTTTTGTGCACATAATTCCATCCGTTTTGCCAATTTGTAATATAGTGGGAATTACTATCTTATAGTTTGTGTTATATTTGCATTAAAGAAGTGCGGAACTATTTTTTACTTAAAAATCTATGTTTTTTTACCTAAAATTTGTTCAACAAAATCTAAAAATATACGCAAACTTAAAAAAGTTGCGAACAATTTGTTTTTCATTGTTGGAGAAATTTGCAACCTTCTGCGAATTACGAAACATATTGGTTTATAATTTTTTTCTTGTAAATGCATTTCGTCTCACTCATGGGCATTTTTTACATTTTTACATCTACGTAAAAGTTTTGCAAACTAGAAAGGAAGTGTAAGCAGATGCGTGAATTTGCAAATTTTCGCGTCCATCGGAAAACGTTTTTGAATAACTTTGTTATTTATTGATTAACGTTCAATTCAACGAAGTGTTCGTATCATAATTAAAAATGTTTTGAATAATGGTTGTTGATATTCAACTAAAAAAAAATAAAAAACAACTTTTCACCATTGTCCGTTATACAAATATAATATATATATATATATATATATATATATATATATATATATATATATATAAGTAATTTTTATGAACTTTGATCTTTTAATTTAATTCGGCGCCATTATGTAACGGGTAGTAAGAGTTTACACCGCTGCTCGTGAACAATAGGAAAGAAAGCGATAGGTGGCCTTGAAAACCAGTCCTTAAGTCACGTCAAAAATTAAAAAAAAAAGAAAGAATGTACAAAAATGGAGAGAAATATATAAACAATACGAAAATCTGCAAAGAAATTTACAAATACATATTTATATGAATATGACATTGAGTATTTCCAAAAATAAAACTACCTTTTTCTTCATCTACACTCCAGGATTATATAAAATATAAGTACTTCCAAAATGACAACATTTTTGATCAATATACGATAATGACAGCATTTCCATCTATAGGAATATCATTGAAAGAATTTTTATTAATTTTATGTCGTGGAAAAGAATTTCTAATTCATATATACCCCCCCATACATCATGGTTCTTGGGTTTAGACCCTGACAGATTGAAATTATTTTCCGACGTTTCGTGCAATTGCACGAGGCATCCTCAGGGATCTTCACTGCACAAGATCAAAACACTGAATGAGCTCCGATGAGCAGAGTTTAGCAGAACAATTTGGTTTTTACTTCTACATCTTTCATGTTCCTTAAGTCTAGTAGGCACAGATCGTCCAGTGTCACTTACAGCAGGAACAAGGATTTTTATAAACTCCGTCTGATTGCAAAGGAATTACATCATTTGGCGTCCTTAAGCATTCCGTTCTTGTTTCAGCGGCGGTGGAAACCGAACTGAACAATTAGCAATTAAATCGTGTAAATCTTTCGTTTTTAATGAACTTTGGCTGATGAATCAAAAGGGAGGACAACGAAGGCAGGCCGCCTGCCATTAACTCTGAAACTGTCTTATAAAAAATGTCTCTCAAATCTCAAAAATAATATGCCCGCAGTGAAACCAAACAAAATAAATAACAACTAAAAATTAATACGGCATTTGTAACAGATTATCATTTATAATAATAATAGTATGTCTTTATTTTTA